>JAVSBS010018811.1:0-30421 GCA_033124195.1 Coracias cyanogaster | reverse complement strand
TATCTTAACATTAGCCCTCACTTCATTTCTTGAAAATGCAAGAAGCATATACAATACTGGGTTAACTCTTGTGGTACCTGCCTTCGGAAAATAAATCCCTGAAGAGATTCTTTTAAACTGCAAGTGCTCTTATTTATTTATGAATGTAAGGTATAACAAAAGTTAGGCAAAAGGGAAACAGGTGTGAGTATGAGCCAGTGAAAGCAAGAAAGTAAAATTCACAGAAATCACATTTGCAGAAACAGCAGAACAGTCTGCAAACATGTCTGGTCTTCAACTGAGCCTGTCAACTAGTAGATCAGGTAAACAGCATATTCATTCAGTAATATAACAATAAGCTTTGTAAACTATATATTCCATGTGTTGTAATGTTTTCAGGTCTGTGATAGTCTCTTGAGTTCAGAGATCATATTTTTCCAATTGTTTTGCTCTGTGACTGGAAACCACATGGAGCCTCAGGCTCTGTTATACAGCAGCTCCCTAATATTTGGAATGTTCCATAGCAACACAGAGTGAGACTAAACCAGATGACAAGTGAAACCGGTGCTGATTATTCAACGAACGTAAGAGAAATCAAAAAGAAAGAGGCTGGCTTGTAAAAAAACCCAAATCTCTCTACAATAGGAGACAAAAGCAAGTTTAAAAAAGATAACAATATGCAAACAGTATCGTGAAGTTCAAATGACGCAAGTAAATGCTGTTAGGTCTCTCTCTTCTATTATGACCTGACTTCAGGGGTTGATTTGCATGAAACGGGAGAACACAGTAAGGATGTATTAAATATTCATCAAGGTTCATTGAAACCTTCTGGTTAGTATATTCTTCTTATACCATCCTTGTTGGCCAAAGTTAGAGTGGCCACGTCAAAAAGAATGTCATTTTACAATTTCTCCCTCAGCAGTTATTTTCACATTTTCAAAGCAGCACTATTTGTTTATGTGAAAGGGAAACTGCCGCATTCAGGATCCTAAGCAAAATGTAACCAAACTGAATAATTAAAATGGGAGAAGTTTTCCCATGGAAAAGAATCCATGAAAAAAATTATTCATAATCAATAATAATCTGAAAAATAAGTGGCACGGCATGGTAATTTGCTAGAGAAAGATAACCACAACATAGGAAAAATCCCACCACTTCCCAGTGGTAAGAGAAATTTTATCTATAATCTTCCACAATCTGTGTCCTTCTGGTGCAGGTGAAGATTTATTTATTATTCAGCTCAGAATTAGCTTTCTTATTTTTTGAATTATTATCTTTACTTATTTTGGTCCTAGGTCACAACCTTTATATTAATAAGTCCAAGACACATTTATTCTACAGTCCACAGAAATGAAAAAACCTATAAATTTGGTATTGAGTTTCATCCTTGTGAATAATAGTAATGAGAGCAAAGAAGTGACAACTGAAAAGAAAGAAAGAGCTTCCAAGCTGAGGGAAGTGTCTCTTACCATCACAATTAAAGGGGAGACTTTGGCATCAGTCTAGCTCCACTGACTTTAATTCAAACTGCATCATTACCTGACTAGATATTTTTAAGACGAAATGGTTGGAGGGGTGAGGAGGGGGAAGAGGGCAATTCTCCAGTTTTCAGAAAAAGAAATACAACAAATATTAGCATTTCAAGGGCATTAACAAGCATGAAAAAGTGAGAAAGTCATACCTGAAAACCTAAATTGTCTTCCATTTCCTTCACTTACTGTAGATATTCCTATGTTAACTGAGTTTATGGTGGAACTGAAGGATGTAATCAGATTCTGATCTGTAATTCTAATTACATAGATTCTAATTCATAAACAATTCTAAGAAAATTACACCTGTACTTCTGTACAATAATCTACATATATGCTTCTATATAATAATCCATTATATTACTATTTTATTTTCTATTTTTAACACCAGCATTAGATTTGGTGCTTCTGACTGTCACTGAACACAGCATGTTCCAATACATTGCTGGAGTGATAAACATGAAAGCCAAGGTTTAAATGAAAGCCAAGAATAAACTGTGTTCGAGAGGACTTGGAAGTCACAAAGCTGCTTTTAAGTAATACTAATAATAAAACACATGTAAAGATCAACAAATAATTCCTAACAGCTATGTTTTCATTAGGTCTGCTGCAAACATTCTGATGTTACGTATCAAGTACAGAAAGAAAAGAGCCATTCTACTATTACATTTAAAGGGTATTAGAGATACCATGAAGTCCTATGTACACATACATATCCACTTTTTTTTTTTTTACAGATACATTACACTCTTAAGACAAAGATTAAAAAAATGGCTTTTCTGCTTCCTTTTAGCACTTGCCTAGGCAGTGCCAACCAATAGAACAGCTATTTTTAAAAAGGAGTTGTTATCCTGTGGTTTCCAGGCCCCATTTCTCAGGCTGAAGTCAAAAGAACATAATATATCAAGCTTTTATGACTGCTTTCAGAGTAACTCAGAGCAGCACAAAAAAGCTCAGCAGCTAATAGCAAAACTATTATTGTCATGAAACTCAGTGGGTTCCGTTTCCTGCTGCTCATATGAAACCTTCCCTCCAGATTTGGTTATCTTGATTTGCACACTGCATTTTCTTGTGTTCACCTTCAAATTCATTTCAGAATTAAAGGGAAATGGTCACATATTAAAACTCACCTGGTTTACAGTGCTGCAGTACTGAAATGTACAGCATGCAGTCACTGGGGAATTCCAGACCTGCCAGTGTATAGCCCACCTTGCAGAAACACCAGTTTTAATTGTCTATGGAAGCCACAGAAACAAGGCTGAAACAATTAATTTTCACCATTGGTGGGACATGGCAGTTACTTTGTGTTTTAATAATGACATGTATTAGGAATATCCATTCTGAGGGGGTGACAACTTCTCTTTTGAACAAAGATTATATTCAGTACTCGTATCAGCCAAGGTCTGTAGACTTCCAGATAGATAATTAGTGAGGAACTGTACAGTGGTTTTGAATGACAAGGGGCAATCTTTTTGTGTCCTTTAATTTAGATGTTAGAGTAATTTCCCACACACCTTAGAGAGGACTCAGGTACTTAGGGACCCAAAGAGTTGCACAGGTATTTTAGTAAAACCATGGGCACCTACATAAGCTCTGTTCTTAACTCTGCAAGGAGAAGGTACATGAAGGGGAAGGTACATGAAGGATTAGGCTGTCATGCACCACAGACTATTCTAAGTATTCAGACTGGCATCCTGATTGATGCATACCTGAAAACAGGTGCCAAGTATAGGCACTGGTAACATGGGTTACCAGGAATATTTGTCTTCTCAAACAAAACTACTTTTCAGTTAAAACAAGTTATTTGTAACAGACAAGTATATGATCAAAGAGGAGCTCAGTTTTCAAAGAAACAGAGAAGACTTGCATTGTAATAACATTCCCACATTCTTCCCAGGAATAGTGAGAAGTCATATGGAAGGGCACGGAGATAGACTAACAGAATGGATGGGGTCTGTCCCTGTGGTACAGTGCTGAGTTCCCGCATAAAACAACAAGTATAAATATGAGGACATTCAAGTCTTTGTGCTGCACTCATTCTAGCTCTTGATAATTCAAAGTAGACAGCAGGTGAGATTAAATGACAGGAAATGGAACTAAACTCTCTTCCTTTCCTGGTTCATCACAAGCAGATGTGGCTTTAAGAGAACATCACAGAAAAGACAAAGCTTTTAAATCTTTATGTAATTGAGACTACATAGCTATGTTCAATTTTCCCATTTCTTGAAGTAACTGTCTGCTACTTCACCTATATACCTGGCAGATATTTTCAGAGGGAGATGGAGGAAATGGTAATTTGAACAATGTACTTCTAGTACGCAGTTCTCATATGAAAAAGTTAGAAACCTGTTTTAATTGCTACAATTATCATTCTTTCCTAAGCAGGACTCTTCTAACTGAATCAGACTTCTATATTGGGGCTTTTATTCATTAGTAACAGATAAGATCTCAGGATAAATCAGATTGGAAAGGAACTGAGGAGGTTTCTAGTCCAACTCCCTGCTCTAAGCAGGATGCACTATGAGCTTAGACCAAGTTTCGCATGGCTTGATCAGGTCTAGTCTGGAAAACAACGAAGGATGGAGATCACCCAGCCTCCTGGGCAGCCTGCTCCACTGTTTGACTGCCCTTAAGCTGGGGGAAAAGATTTTCTGTATGTCCATGAACTGCTCCTGTGCCAAATTGCACCCATTGTTTCTCACCCTCCTACCACACACTGTTGTGAGAGTCTGGCTTCATCTTCTTGATAATCCCCCTATAAGGATGCTTTCCAACAGCATCCCTATGCACCTGGAGAATGTTTCTAAATCCCAACTTTGTATCTTGCCCATTCATCCACTCCCTGTATGCTGTTTTTCTGAATCTGAGCTCTGTCATGAGTTCTCTGCTTAGCCTACATAGTCTCCTGATAATATCTGCTTGTTTTCCTGAGTTTTGGGACAGACCCTGCTTGTGTCTGGAGTGGCTTCCAGTAACAAGGCAATCTTTGGATAAACCCATCCTTTTTTGGCCAAAGTGAAAGCTGTATCTGAACCTGCACTGAAATTTGTAACACCAAGTGTGAAATAGACACTTAAAACTGTTTGTAATTCTACAGAAAAGTGTTTATCAGCATAATACCACTTAATGTTTTGGCAGTATATTTGTTTAAAAGTGGCCAAAAACATTTTCAAAATGGAAGCCAAGAGTTTTAGCTTGCTGTCTGTGTTCAGTCAAGCAGTTTGTTATTTTAAAAGTGAAGGATATAGAATTTGACCACCTATTAGAACAGTATGAGAGAAAAAGCACCTGATTTTTGTCCATTAAAATTCAGGTGAATCCAAAGCCTGCAAATTTCAAAAGCTAATCTTGTATTTTGTGCGCATATCACATCTCCATGTTGACAGTGAAAACACTCAGCAAACTCTGCTTCACACCCCACTACCTCAGGCCCTGTTCTCACATTTTTTTTCTTCTTAATAACACAAAAGAAACAACGCATTGGTTCAGTGTATCAGGGTGCAACTGCATAAAAATGTGAGTAGGTAATCAGAAATGTGTGCATTTCCCAGATGGTGTGTGATGAACATTTCCTGCTCTACTGAACATCAGACACAGGAAGCATCATCAGTACCCAAAAGTCACTGTACTGCATTTTTGCTCTCTGTTTTTTTTTTTTCAATCCAGGTGTCAGTCAGCATGGCTGAGAACCAGAAGTCCCCTGATTTCACAGAAATAAAACAGTTAATTTATTTCAGATGGAAAGCCCCAAAGTGAAAAGAATCTGATTTCTGATAAACTGTATAAGCTTATTACAGTCTAATTAAGAAATGGTCATAAGAAAAAGAAAAATACTGAGTATGAGTATTTCAGTGAAATATGCTAATGCTAACAAGTTATGATAAAATATTGTTAATATTTTTCTTTAAAGATAAATCATTAAGGTTTGAAAGGATGCCACAGAGAAAATAGTAACGGTAAGAACAACTTATATACAGCAATATTTTTTACTGGAGACTTTCAATAGCTAATGGTGACTCACAACAGCCACATGAAGTAGCTAGAGAAGTTAGTAACATGACTAAAGTCACACAAGCTGGGACCTCAGTGCCCATGGAAACATTTAGGGGTTAAGACAAAGGAAAAACCTGTCGTCATCTCTTTACAGAGCTAGTAGGCATACCACAATGGATGCAGTGAACAAACTGTATTTTAATCTCTGTATGATCTATAAAAATAGGGCACACTTCACTTGTAGGCTCTCCACAGTGATTTCAAGGGCTCCTGCCAGGTCTCTTCACTGTCACGGGAAAGAACAACTCCACAATGTCCTCTACAGAAGCTAGGGGAACTCCTAAAATAAATAAATAAAAATCCCCTAAGAGTATTCTGCAGATACTTCAAAAGTAGACAGGGCAATTTTGGACACAACTGGCAGACTGTAGAAGTGTTTCTGTAAAGCTATTTTATACTCATAAAGTGAAAGAGCTAGAACAGAATTCAGGAAAGCTCTAGTCACTTGTCCTCCAGAATCAAGTCTCTGTCTAGGCATGAGCTGAAACACTGAGATAAGTTTTTCCCTTATGCTTTTTGTGCTGCCCACAGAACAAATGCAATAAGACTTTTTCAATCAGAAGATTGTTACCTAAAGTGTAACTTGGGGCATTCCTTGCTCTAGATCGGCATTAGACTTGAGATATTTTTCAAATATAAAAGTCCTCTTGTATTTTGAGAAGTCTGAAACTATTCAGCCCTGGTCATGCCTTACTGGTAGCAAAAATAAAACTACCATTGAATTCATTAGGAATAAAAGCTAACATAGGGAATGTCTGAAAGTTCAAACTCAAATACCTCTCAAAAATCCCCCAATTCTCAGTCAAATCAGTCCAACTCCAAGAATGAGACTACTAAAACCAGTAGCAAGGTTTTAATCTCAGTGGCTTCAGGATTTCATTCCGAAACACATCTGCTTGCAGCAGAAATGAGATCTGAAAGAAAATTCATCATGGATACCATCAGCCCATTACAAATGACTACATGATATCACACAAAACTTTAATGTTCCAAAATATTAATCCTACAGCTCAAAAGCGCACCTTTTTTTTTTTTGTCAAATGAACATTGTTTCCTCACACATAGAAACTAGTTTCTATTTCCTCTAAGTGCCTCTTTTGCTTCAGAGATGGATTATCAGTAGTTTATGTCTTTAGGTCATGCAAAGGACAGAAGCATTTCAAAGAAATCACTTGTTTTCATAGTTAAGTTAAAGCTCAGCCACATGACCGGCAAGCTCAGGCCCCCAGCCCAGCCCAGATTTGGCCAGGTAACTCCAGAGAAGTGTATGATGAACAGCAAGAGTACAGTAAATCTAAAACTTGGCCATACATGGAAGCTATCAGCTTACCTAAGCCAAAACATAACATTCAGAAACAAAACTGGGCTGAAATGGGGAATGAATGATGGTAAGGCCAGTTAAGAGTAACCAAAAAGAAACCTGAAAGCAGAAGTCAGGAAGAGAAGCTTGAAATTGTTCACAGCAGCAAGTGGGACTTAGAGTTCATGGGACTTTTTATTGTCTCTGCTTTCACTGAATATGTCCAGTGTTGTAATCTTGGAAATTCTCTGACATTTTCTCTTCTCTTGCACTCTACAAAATGGTCACCAGAAAGAATGGAAAACAATGTTTGGAAGCAGATTGAAAACTAGCAAGTATTTGCTAGTTTCTTCTGTACACATTAAGTGTCTTCAGTGCACAGAAGCTGATTACTTACTGCAAACCTACAAGAGACCTGGAAAACAGTAAAAACAGCTGGTGATAGCCAGCTGTGCAACTGTTGCTGAAAAAAATGTCAGCAATGAGTCAAATGAAGTGATGCCAACCTTAGGAAAAAGAGGTTCTGTATCAAATGATGGAGATATTCTAATAAGGCCTAGAACTGTAAGGCTCCAAATATACTTTTTGCAATTTCCTGTAAAAATAATAGAAGAAAAGGAGACAAAGTATTTCAAGCAGCAATTAGCTATCATGGTCTACATTAAATAGAACGAAGTATTGTATAGGTAGATTAAGATGATCAGAGATGAAAGAAACGAGTCTGTTACCAACCATCTCATGATGCAGCTGAAAAAACCCAGCAAATAAGGAGGACAGAAGTTATGTGAAAAGATTTCCACTTGGTCAGGACATAACGGTTCCTCATGGTATCATGTTAAATCCCAGCAGAGTCTGGACTACACTTCTGTCTACAATAATCAAGGATAGTGAACCTGAATATGGATGAACACATAAGATTTTGAAGTATTATATTTTTACAGCTATGTTAAGAATAAGTAGCACTTTTGACACTACAGATGCCAAGTCAGAGTATTCAGAACAGTAGAATCATGCAAGCTGGAGGGAAGCAACACTTAAGTCCATGTGTGGGATTTAGTCCAACTCCTGCTAAATGCAGGTTCCTCTACAATAAGCATATTCACAGTTAGCAAAATATTTTTAGTTTAGGAAATTCCATGCAAGTGTTTTCCTGGTTTCCTGTGGTCTACAGAAGCAGAACATAAGTAACAAAAAAAAAAAAATTATTTTCATCCCTATTAGTCTTATAGTTTCCTCTAGCTTTTATTGTACCTATACCTAAGTCTCACAGATATTTTCCGTTCTTGAAATCAGGTAACTCACACTGGCTTCAGACAAAATCTTAAAGATGAGTAGGCTTGCATAGAAAGAGTGAATCAGTCAGTGAAATATTCCATCAAGAGAAAAAAAGATGCCTTGAAGATCAGAGTTACTCAGAGGAAGAAAGTAATTGTCCATGATGGAAAAAAAAAAGATATGTGAATAATAATCAAGCTCCCATGTTGCAGTATATTTTAGTGAATGCAGTAGGCTTTGGTTTTACAGAGTTTGAGCAAGGCTTACAGGAAATGTAAGGATATTGTTACTTACATTGTTTTTACACCTCCTACGACCCTAAGCTAGAAGTTCAGGTGCCACACTTCTTCCTAGATACACCTGTCGGGTGTATCAGATACTCATAACTCCCAGTCTTCTTTCTACTTTTGCCGATCTTACATGAATCTTTACACAAGTTGACAAATAGACCTGGCTTAGGGTGAACCAGAGAGGCAGCACATTTATTTCTGTTTAGGTCTGTTACCATCAAAATATTCTTGAGTACGTTTAGTGCAACACTGTCAAGAAAAGTACTATCATCTTCTATTTATCTCCCAACAAGAACATCAAAAGTATAATAGGCTGTACAGAGATGTGTCTGGAAGAGACTTCAGACTCACAGAAGTTTGTCAGATATAAGCCTGGGTCATTCATGTAATGTGTCAAAAACAAGCTTGTGGCTTTTGCAGAGGTCTCATTTCAGAACCTTTAAGATAGTAAGGCCAAAGCTCACAGTGAAATGCATCTATTTCACCCTGTAGACTACACAGTTATTTAACACTAATATAACTGATCTCCTCTACCAAACAAAGTACCTGGAAAACAATTCAATATTGTGTGACAGCAGCATTACCTTGATGCAAGTGACAAGAATACTATTCTTTATTTACTCAGTAGAATATTAATTACAAGAAGGTGAAGTAAAAGGTCCACACAGTATCACGCGATAATCCCTTTCTAGAGGAAGGTCTGAAGCAATACCTGTAATATGTCTTGATATGTTTAACAAATCTCAAAGGTAAAGACAGCAACCTCATTTTAAATAGAGAACAGACATTCCTCATCTGGTAAACAAATTGTCAAGAGTACTGCATTGATAATAGGCACAAACAAGAAAACTGTCCTGTTCTTCTGGGGAGCAACTCTATCTGGCCCTCTACCTAGCTCACAGAGCCTAACTGGTGGCTTAATTATCCCTGATTGTAAGTTCAAGACATTGGCCCCCTACAACGCAGAGGGAGATGTTGTATGGAATAGGGATTTTCCCCTGATGTGACATTTTAGTGTTGCCTTTTACAGTTCTGTTGCACCCTTCAGAAAAGAGTTTGGATGCAGCATCTCTGTAAGCCCCCAGTAATGCACTGAGGACAGCTACTAACTGAAGAAACACAAACGAGACACTGAGGGAGCTGAATGTCAAAAAAAGTGCATGCTAATATGAAAACAAATATGCTTCTGATAACATTGCTTCCTTCCTTTTTAGCCTTGTTCAGGGGGGTTAAGCGCAGTTAGTAACTATATGTTACAAAGGTCAGTGTTTACCTGATAGCTTGTAGATAGATGTTTCCTGCAGTACAACCTAAGCAGACACATCTATGTCACTGCTAATGTTCAGAGGATCAGTAGCCTCTTGTGGTTAAAACCACTTTGATGCAGTCTGTCTGTCCTCACACGCACATCTGTCTGCAGACAGCTTTCAGTCTCCCTAAGTCCTTTGTATCACAGTCCACCACGAAACTGTAGATATGTGAGCAAGTTCTCAGTAACCATGATCATATCCAGCCCTACACAAATAATTCATGGGCTATTTATAATCTAAGTTGTATGGATTATTTAATAAAACAAAATCTTTGAAACTTCCCTGAAAAAAAAAAACACACAAACCAAACAACAAACAAGCAGGTATTAGGATGCACAGAGACCAGATAAAGTACTCAAACCTCTAAATCATCAACCCAAACAGATAACTAGAGGGTAACAATTATTTCTTCATTTGCTTTGTATCCACAGTTTCCTCTTTGCAGTGAAACTCAACGAAGAACACACACCTCCCTCAAAATTGTCATGTTCACATTGCGTTTAGAAACAATAGCTCTTTAACTTTAATCGGTCTTTACGCATGCCAAATCACTTCCATGACCAAAATCTGACCAAATCAGATGCTTCTGTCTAACGTAGTATTCTAATTGGAAGAGCAACTGGGGGCTTCCAAATAGCCTGTTGCACATGGGACCTTAATACTGGCATAACTTAAAGTACTTTTTTCTATTATTCTATTGAACCCATCTAATCAATTGCAAAGTATGAAACTTCAGAACAGAGGCATGTAGCAGGTGAATTTTATCAAGATAAAACTGCAGTACTTGCAGCCCATTTGATAGAGCCAAGAAGTACTTCTGGTTTGAAAGCACCAATCAGAAAGGGACAAGAATTCAAAGTTCTAGGGGGGATTTTTTTTTTTTGGGGGGGGTGCTAACACAAACATGCGTAGACACATAAAACAAACCCAAAGTAACCCAGTCTTATCCGGTTTAACCTCAACCACGAGACACTGCTGTCTGTTTTCTTTCTCAAAAGATTCACGTCACTGTGCACTGAAAAAAGGGAACTTCCACAGTTTGTGGTGAGGATACATGATAAACAGACCCGTTCACACCAACTAGCAGGGCTGTCTGCGTCAATAAAAGGCGGTAGCAGTCAGTGAACTGACATTTGTTGCCTGGAGGATTATTGCTGCAGAAGTCGCTTCACATTAAAGTGAAGTAAAATGCCAGGATTCTTTTTTCCCCACAACAACATGACTGAATTAAATGGAAAAGAAGACTGCAAGCTTGCAGAAGGCAAAATCCATAAAAAGAAGCAAAAGGCTTTGTAAGTATACACATCTTAGAATCAACTCTAAAATATTAGAAGTGAAAAAAACACTAGAATCTTGGAGTTTAAGAATTAGCACTGTTTTGGGCTAAATAACTGCAAAGCCTGCTCAAAGTCCAGGACGGTAGCATCATTAAAAATGGCTTGAGCTGATGCATATTAAAGAACTGATTCCCTTAAATAATTAAGAGTAGATTTTGGATACACTTTTCAAGAACTTTACTTGGATATGTAACTTCCCAGCCTTCAATCATAGGATGGAGCTGTCTGCCTGTTTAAAAGTGTAAAGAAATTTAAGTAGAATTGAAATGCAACTGGAATTTTAATGGATTACATAAATGTCTGTTCATTGGTTTCAGTGGTGCAGATCTCAAAAATTATTTGAAGTGCATGGTACCACATATTGAATCTGGGATCAAGACTTCTAACTCCAGAAATGTCATGTAAGTGCTGAGATAAACCAAGTTATAACAAACTATACCTATAGCTAGATTACTATATAGTAAATTATTTTATTAATTTCTAAACTATTTCTAGAACAAATATTATAATGTCTAGGATTTCCAAAATAGAAGAGAGGTGAATATTAGGAAAATGAAACAATTAACAGTCTTAAGGATTTTTTCTTAGTGATGTGATATATTTGCATCAGGGAGTGAGAGAGAAGACACCTCAGTTAAATCTATTTTCTTCAGAGGGACACTGTATCCGTTCCCTAAAGATTTACAAGAAATGATGCTTCAAACTTAAATGAAGAGCAAGGATATTACCTTTCTCATTTTAGGAATATGGAAACCGAAGTACAGACAGAAAATTGTTTGGTCATAGTTATACTAATAAATTATGTTTCTGGGAACAGAATTCAGGATAAAATCAGTTCCTTGTTTTTCATCTCTGATTATTTTTCTTAATGTGGGCTTCCTCAAATTATGAGAAAGTCATAAGTTTGATAAATACCTGGTACATATTCCTAGAACAGAATAATAAATTATGAAATATTACTCCTTTAAACATGCTAACAAAACAACATGGTTTCTTGCCTAAAGTCTTTTCTTTTTCTTGTCATCTTAGGCTTTCTGCAGAGGAAGTACTACAGTGGTCCCAGTCTTTGGAAAAGCTCTTAGCCAGCCAAAGTAAGTATAGCACCTCGGTTTGACTTCATTCTTGTTCTGAGGACAAAATTTTATCTAATCTTACCAAACAGGCAAAGCTGTAGCATTCCACAAACACTACCAGAGAATGGCCAGCTGCATTTAGTTCTTTACAGCTCCAGTGTAACATGGCTACTGTTACAGCTTTGCTTCAAAGTTCAGGGTTTTCCCTTTCATTTCCTACTCCCTGTATAGTAAATAAACCCAAATAGCTCAATTCAGTGCTTTTTGATCAGTCTTCTATCCTTGCATGACACATCAGTTTAATTAGTAATTTTCTCTCCACTCTACCCTAAGACAATCCACTTAGGGAGACTAGAATCCATTGATCTGTTTCGGTATCCAGGCTCCAGATCTCAAAACCCCTAAGCATAATTGAAGATGCCCATCACCCTTAATATTAGAATTTCTGTAGCGTGTTGAAGGGAAGAACAGTGTATTTTTGCAAGATTTTATAACAGAGATTTCAATATAATTCCTATTTATCTTATCCTCCCTGTTCACAAATGTCATGCTACAAATAATGATATATTCCTGTTGGCTTTAGGTGGTCAAGGTGTCTTTCGGGAGTTCCTGAAGTCAGAGTTCAGTGAGGAAAACATTGAGTTCTGGTTGGCTTGTGAGGATTACAAGAAAACCAAGTCTGATCACTTACATGGCAAAGCAGAGAAGATTTACGAGGAGTTTGTTCAGTCAGATGCTATTAAACAGGTATGTACAATGTTAATCTGTGTAATGTTAAAGTACAAGTATCCTGGGAAATCAGAAGATAGAAGTGTAGCTTCACGGAGATGCTCATACATTCATTCAGTTACAGCATATGAAGATGTGTTTTTATGAGCGTGCTAGTGTCATTACAGTCTTCAGCCGTGAAAGTATCAGATGTCAAAGTAGAGTCACATGATACAGGGCAGTACCTGGGAGCACCACTACCAGAAGCTGGGCAGAGGCACCAGTGGCTCAGCACATTATGCTGTTCTCTGAGTCAGGCCAGTTTGAATTACTGCTGGTGGTTAGAGTCAGATACTCATGGAGACATCTGCGAGTAGGATAGCCATGGAAAAGAAATTTCGTGTCTTTTAAAACACGTGAGCATTCAGGAGAATTAAAAGTTGTGTCTGTTGATTATTTCAAGCTGGAGACACTCATTCTACACAAGATTTATCCTATTTTAATTGGAGGTTGTTCCTCTACTTGCTCCTTTTTTGAGTTTTATTACTTCTGATTCCACAAGAAATTGCATTTCTATAGTGAGTAGAAAAATAACTGGAATATAAGTGTTAAAATTCCCTCATTTTGCAAATCTGATATTGAACTATCACACTGAGTTCTAAGGCTACAAATTTGTTTATTGACAAAATAAAGTGATTTAGAAAGAAAGTACACTTTTAAGACATCAATGGCATTTGCTTTTCACATTCCAGATCAATATCGACTATCAGATGAGGGAAGCAACAGCCAAAAGGGCTCAAGAAGCAACTCACACAAGTTTTGATGAAGCCCAGAAAACTGTGTACATACTCATGGAAAGAGATTCATATCCCAGATTTTTGAAATCCAAAGCCTACCTGAACCTTTTGAACCAGCTGCAAACCAACAGTTCAAAATGAAGTGTTTGAGGCAGTGAAGAGCCGTGTAGACTCTGTGTCAAACATCCTGTGGATAGATCCTTCAGAGTGGTTGGATCTCAGCAAGGAGAAACCCTGCCTTGGGAAGTGGGGTACAAAAGAAATGCAAACAGTTCCACAGCTGAGAGGATGCAGGATAAAAGCTGGCAAGACTGTTAGAAGGATGAGAGCAGAACAGGGAGAAAACCCTTTCCTTCCATACACCATGGAGTCAAGATAGGATATGCAAACTATTTATTGTTTGAATTGCACTGTGAACATTGAACCAAGACTTAGATCCCAAAGAATTGCTGATTATTAGGAAGTACAAGACTAGCAAGTGGAGTGTTGGGAAAAGATTATCAAGTTCAGAAGAAAAATAAGGATGACTGACAATATTGTGAATAACAAGAAAATGCCCAGAAAAGACTGATTAATGGCTTTTAAAAATCTGTGACATGATAATAAGTGTGAGTGCAGATCCATGATGCTATTGTGCTATGTAAATACATTATAAATTGACATCTTAAAATTGATATATTTTAAATTATGTAAGAATTATATAAGCTGTAATTTTATTAAGTTTGTGTTCAACGGGCAGGTATGTAGCACATTTTCTGTTTAATTTATTGCAAAATAATAAGTAACTCTTCAAGTCTACTTAAAAATAAAGTTTTATGGTCATTTTACATCTTACTGTGAACAATCTTCCCATTGTAATTACTGAATTATTGAAACACATGGTTCCCTTGTGTCACTATGCCACTAATTAGTATCTCGAAATATTATGAATATTATATCCAAATATTAATTTCCCCATACACTCTTTTCTCTTTTTTTACTCATTTTACACAACCATAATCTTAGTTACCTGATGTAGGTGATTCTGACTTACAAAGACTCATGCTCGTGACTCCCAAAAAGAAAGTAAAACAAAAAAAGATAAGCAGGTCTAAATTTCCTTCCTGTTTTTCACACTGCCCCAGCTACCAGCATGTGAGCCAAATCTCAAATATAGAAAACATCTAATCACTGATCACACAGCTCAATACACTTCGATACTGTTGTGTTGAGCACAGTAGATCACCCACACTTGCTTACAGAGAGAGGCAGTAACTAGTGGGACTCACTAGCAGTCATATTCCTTGTGACATTAGGACCACTCAACCTTATCTTGGCAAGATCCAGACTCTGAAATTACAGTACTAATACTAGCATCAAAAGTAATTTAATTTCACTGTAAATGTTGTATTAAATTTACACTAAAATATGCAATATTATGAGTAGCCTATACCATAGGGGCTAGTGATGATTACTAAAGTAAGAGCAGTTGTAACTACAAACACAAGCACTACCAAATCTGAGGTGTTTAAGACCTTGTGACATTAGAGTTCCCAATAAAAATAAATCAAAATATGCCCTAGTCTTAATGAGTTACCATCATGAGACACAGCTATCATATGAGTGACAATATAAGATTTTATCTCACCCCTGCAGATTTTCCATTTTCAAAACTAACATGAGCTTAAGTCAAGCACACTCCATTATTCCGTACCAAAGGGAGAAGCTGTGAACACACATAGTCAGCTCATGGAGAGAGCAGACTGTGTTCATACTGCCACCCTCTGGGGACCTCGGGACCTCCAAGGGAGGACAAAATCTTCAGCGTCACAAGCAAAAACTCTGCTGGAAGGAACATAGCTAAGTGGCAGTTGCTTCCAGCTCCCACCATCACCTGTTGTTGTAGGTGGAAGTCACTGCAAATCACATCTTCCTACTTTAAAGCTAGTAAATGCAGCACAAAATCTGGTCTTGGAGGATTATTTTCCTTTTCCTCTTTTATAACAGCCAACTTTTCGGTATCATACCCGAGGGAGTCTCTGACTGCAAAACCTGAATGCTTCTGAAACAATACAATGCAACCTCCAGTTGGCTCTGTCTCACATTACTTAATTTTCCAGGATCAGCAGGAATAAAGCCCATTTCTTTGAAGTAGGAATAACAACTATGCCTTCCAAACAAGACGCATCTTCTTGTTTGTTCTGACACAGTTGACATGGATCAAATGCCACTATTTGCATAGTTTCAACCTCACAGAAGATAAAAGAGAACTACAAAATATCAGCTACCCACTAAACAGACATTGCCTTCAAGCAATCTTTTTTTTTTTTTTTTACTGTAAATCCCTTAAATTAGTATGGGCCCAGTCTTCATTTACTCCCCCTGCAGTTTCACAATTTTGCTATGATTTAGCCAAACACCCATATGAAATTTCTGACTGAAGTAATAGGTTTTAGTGTGGCTAGTTTAGATTTTTTTTTTTTTAATGGCAAGTTGCTGGCAGAGAAGATGGTTCCTCAGAAGGAATTTCATCTACAGTGGGAGAGACTGCTGGGTGGGGTAATGGGTGGATCCATGTTTCCAACTCAACATAGGTCTCAGAAGTGGATATAATGAAGAAAAGAATCATACCATCGTTTGGGGTGCTGCGGCAGCCACTGCTCACTTCCAAAGATGGCCAACATTGCTGCCTGTGCACACCGCCTTGTAACTTAGCATCAAGCCCAGCAAATCTTTTCACCAAAGACTGATTACAACCATCACAGATGCTCAGGTATTTACACATGCTGCCTGGCACCCTGCACTCCTGCAGTCACTGGGTGCTGTTGTGTTGCACACATTCTTCATCCTGTCAGCTAGACCAGTTGTTGTGCTGATTCAGCCATCACCATTTTATACCGTCATCTGTTGCCCGATCACACAGGCCAATGCTGAACTCGCAACATCCCTGGGAATTCTTCCTTCAAACAATCTTGCCTTAAGTTCCTGTGGGCCCAGCTCCTCTGCTGCCCACTGTGGTGCCAGTGTTGCATGCTAGACACAACGGACACAGATGGCTCCCTCTGTGGCCCTTCACATGGAAAGACACCACCAAGAAAGCTCAGCAAGATGCCACCAGCCTCAACAGAAGCCACACACAAACTCATCAGCTTCTGGTTGATACAGCCCTGGCGTTGCCCACGACCCAAACCACAACCACCTGGGTGAGGGCAGTGGCACAGAGACACAGGTGGGCCAGGTTTTGCCTCTGGAACATGAAGCCAGTGGGGGAAACAAAACATACTGTCAGGTTATGACTTATCCATAGGTCAACTTTAATTCAGGGCCCATGCCTCAGGTGCACCTAACAGGAAAGGGTGAGAAAGCGACATTACAACATGCTGGTTAGAGCCCTCCAAAAATAAGATAAATCTATCCATAGAAGAGACTAACATAGCTCTCAGGGAGCACACTAACTACTTGTACTACACAGAGTTAGTGTAGACCAGAAAATCTGAGGAGGAAAAAAGGGAGTGTTCACTCTTTTTTACTGGCATCTCTCCCTGGTCGGTGATTTGGTAGTGTGAAAACAGACTTGGCTTTGGGGTTTTTTTTTTGTTTTTTTTTTTTTTTTTAAAAAGAAGCAATTCTGCTCCTTACAAGCCAACCTTGGTACATCTCTAAGTCTTTCACCTTACTTGCAGTAGGAACCTGAAAACAACTACGAAGGTGAATCGCCCAGGTTAATTCCAGAGATATTCCAGCCCACTCCAGTGTCCCTGGCAACATGACCATGTTTCACCAAGCAATAAACAGCATAGCAGAAATTCAGAGCTGTCTCTCTGATGTTGTTGCAAGCCTAGTACTATATATCTGTTGCTACAGCAGGCCTATACAAACCTAGCTGTTAAAACAAGGTCTAAGAGATCTGGAAGTATTTTATGGCAGTTTATAGTGCTATCCATACTAATCTACTTTATATAAAAAAGAAGCTATAGGTAATCGTTCAATAGTACAACTGAAACAATTCTTACAGTATTTTAAGATACTTAATATTTGTGTGCTTTAAAGTAGTCTAGACATGCATTTTTATTATTCAACACCTCTTTTGCAAAATGCAGTATACAATGCTTATTTTGCACTGAATTATTTTGAAATATTGTCTAAATGAAGGTTCTTTGGACTCAGGAAAACAGCAGAACATACACATCAAGGGCATTAAGGACTTGTATTTTCTGTGACACTTAGTTCATTCACAAGGTGCACACACCATGTCGAGATCCTTTGTGAATTCGTAATCATATCCTCCCCCCACTCATGCACAAAAATAGTCTCAGTATTACAGACTGGTTTCACAGCTGTAGGTTGTGCCCTGCCCAGCACGGCAGGCTCCTCCTAAACAGGACATGTTACACATTGAGTATGGAAAGCATGCCTCCCTGGAAACTTCCCACACTCAAAGGAGAAACTTGTGAATGAAAACTCTATTTATTATCTTGTAAATAAATTAGTATGTAACTGGGGGAGACTGACCTTTTTTACATATGCTGGACTGTTACTTATCAGTTAACAGCTAAAACTTTCCAGAACAATCAGGGTCTGACTGTGATCCAACACTTACCGAAATATTAACTGTGCATGTTAAACATTTTATTTGATTTTTACTTTTTAAGTAAATTTAGCTTTCCCTTTTTGAAAAAAAAAATACTGTAAGAGAATGGATATTTGCTGCTCCATTCACAGTCTCTAAGAAAAACAAATTGGCCACTAACTACAGACCAGCGCAGGCAAACAGGATGCAGTACATGGAGAAGCTTTAAGATTTGACAGTGGTGATTCAGACTTTTAGTGTCCTACATTACACCTGAAGGAAATATTTTCATTGTTTGTCAGTGCTTTAATATAAAAATCAATCATTGTACCATCTTCAGATATACTTTTGAAGTGAATTAACTTCTCACTGCTGCAGAGAGAACTCAAGAGTCTAGCAGACCTTGAATGTGAATTTAGAAGACTAACTTTAACCTCTCCAATTTTGAAAACCTTCTCCAAAAGTATTCCCTAAAATCCATTTTTTTAATATCCCAAGTAAACAAAAAAAAAATGGTATAACATAATATCTCCCATATATTGAAAAGGCCACCCATGGAAGCCTGTTAGTAGAGCCATCCCATTGTTATGGACAGGGAAGCAGGAAGGATGCTAAAGCTAAGATGGTGTTGAATAGTACAAATTAATCACCTCAGGCCTCTAACTGCCACCCATCCCTGCCCACACTCTGAAATAATAGGCTTTCCGGATGTCATCTCCTTTATGGCTGTGAAATGAGTTGAAAAGCAAAAATATATGACAACAGTCAGAAAAAAAATAGATGTTCTCATCTTCCATTCAGACACATGGGTTGATTGTAACAGAGAGTATAACATCTATAAATGAAGCTTTTTGAAATTAAATCTTTGCTCATTAAACATGGGCAGAAATTGCAAAGCAAGTTCTTGTTAATCTTTATTGGATACCTTAAATTTGTTTTGGATGCTCAGAGATAAAGTCAGAAGAGTTAAGTTTCTATTCAATTTCTTCAAACAGCTTAAGCATCGCACAGCCTTAAAGCACTTATCTAAACCAGTTTGGTGAGCAGCTTTCACATGGTCCCTTTCACTATTAAAATTCAAATAGCTTGAGTGAAAAATGAAATACAGAAATGTAAACCTTTCAGGATCACTCTAGACTTGTGTGCAGAGAGAAAGAGAGCTGAGCAGTGATGCTTCCCTTCAAAGTCTGTTATACAGCCAAGGTACTAAAGTGACAGTACAACTGCCCACAACCTTGACATCACTTGAGTCACAAGGGGTTTGGTTTTGCTTTGTTTTGTTTTTTCTTTTTTTCAAGTTACTGTGGTTAGAGGGTTTCTGCTAGAGGACAATCTTTAAAAATAAAACAAACACTTTTTGCACTATAGTGATAACTTAGTAACCCTTCCATTCCATACCACTTATGAAAAAGTCTGTACTACATTTACTGTAGCAAATGGTTTGTCAACCACGAAGGTGAAGGAGCTATCTTTGGAGACAGAGGAGGGACTTGCTATTGAAGAGACTTTGACCAGCCATAAATTTGAGCAAGACAACATGCTTGTTCGTGACAATTTGAGGCAATAGTAAACACTCTAAGATATTAAAGTCCAAAGTCCAACCAGGAGCTGTTCATGTGCTGGAACACATAGAAGATAGGGGGCCCTGGACTAATATGGTCAAATATTCTGACCAACTTGGACCAAACTGTAAATAACTTTACACTAAAACAACTGCAATGTGGACAACTAGCATCTTCAAAATGAGTACCCTTGCAGGAAGTGTAAGTAGACTTGTTTACTGCTGAGCTTTTGTGTAAGTGTGCATGCAGAGTCTGACAGAGAGCTAAGGGCACACAGTGCTTTGTAACCAAACCACAGCACCCACCTCTCTGAAGCTGGATTGAATAGGAGGGCTGAAAGGTCACATAAAAACTGAGCTTCCAGTGACATGACTTTTTTTTGGATGGTTGCAGAATATCAGGCTTACATGATGACATCATGGCTTTTAGGAAGAAAAAGAGAAGAGAAAGGTCATAGTGTATAACTGAGGTAAGGTTTTTGGAAGTGCTATCTAGACGTCAGTCTGTTTTCACCCAACAGATGTTAACAGAGTTTGCAGAGCCTGGTCACAGTGTAAGATTTGTTCAACCTTATCCATAAAACCTAAAGCCATGAATATGGAAGCTACTGTAATTCTTGAAGTCAGTGACTACTAGCAGGCCATCATGCCTACTTCTACCCAGAAGCAAACCTATTCATCATCTGCATAGCTGCAGTTTCCTGCTGGTTGTGGCTGGAAGTAGGGAGCTGAACCTGTGAACACTGTTCCCTGTTGCCCTGTGAGCAGATCTTTGTTGCCCACTGAACCTAAACTTTCTTGAGACTGTTTTCAATTATATAGCAAGAAAGTTCCCAATGGAACCCAGTCAAAGCCACTGAGTAAGATGCAACCAGAGAAACGGGACTGTCCACTGGAAGCAATGGTTGTGCTTAATGAAAAGTAAGAATGTTGATTTGTTATTTCTATACTATGTCCACTCAAATAGCAATGAGGATGAGTAGCAACTAGATCAGAGTATCCACTTCGTGTTCTCCTCAAGCTTAACAAAGGCCACTTCAGATTTTACTGCTTTTCTTGTGCTTGGCACTAGATCTCTAGGCACATCCACGGTGCTCCTATTTAACATGCCCTTGTAAGGCACTGAATCAGGAACACAACTCCCCAGGCAAGCCCCAGCAAGCAGGGTTCCTACATTCATGAATGCCAGTATGTGGGTGTACTGCAGGAGAAAGGGTAGCAATGTGCAAAGCAAGGGAGTATGTGGGTAGATGGAAAGAATGGGTATAACAAAGAGAAGGAGACAGTCAGTACTTCCATGTTCATTAGTGTGAACCACACGTAGGAGGGTGAGATGTTTATTGAGCAGAAGTGCATTAAAATAGAAACACAAATGGGAAAGAATGAATACAAGGGCAAGAGAAAAAAATAGAGAAGGCATGAGAATTAACAAAGATCCTACTAGGTAGGCGAACACAAGAGAACAAAAAAAGGAAATACAAGATTATGAGAAAGAACTCGGGGGTCATTATCCTCACCGATAAGAAAATATTGTTGCAATCAAGATGGTCAATATATGTTTTAAACTAGCTTGCAATTGATAGTTGATCCCTAGGAAAAGAGCAGACCAGAACAGCTGAAAAAATAACCTTCTCTGATATGATATATCCATTTTCTCCATTTTGATACTCTGGCTTTTGAATTTTCCTTATTATTTTCTTCCTGAAAAGCATGTCCAGTTCAAATGCTGAATGAACTATGCAATAATTGATTCCTGCATAGCTCACGCCCCCATGACACTTAAGTTATTATGCACCCATAATAAGACTAAATGAACACTTGGCAACGTAAGGAATTCAAAGGAACAGGGCTAAAGAAGCAGCTTTCTTAACCAGCCTGTTCAGCATATGCCTCAGTGACTAGCTTATCTCAGTGTCTCACCTATTTGGGCAAGGAATCTCTTTTGTGCTAGATAAGACCATTCACTACAAACTGCAGTGTATTTTCCCAGAACCTGCACTCCACCTCCGCCCTCATGAGGCCACAGTTTGGACTGATGCACACAGAAGTTATGCTTTCTCCTGCAGGGTGATACCAGATGACACCTAGTGGAATGTCTATGTAATAAGAGGAAGGCTATGGTTTAGGTTCAATGAATTTTTCAGTGAAGCAGCAGACCTGCTTAATGACAAATCCTTCCACTCTTATGTCCTTTAAATGTTCGAGAAAGGGAAATAGGTAACATTCTGGGTATCAAGCTCTCAATGCATAGTGAAAAGCAGCTGACTTGGAGAAACAAGTAGTAAAATCGTATTTGCAACCAGTTTAATGAGACAGCAACAACCTTGAATGGTAGCAGTTCTACTGTGAGTAAGAAGATAGTCCTTGTAGTGGCTGGAAGGCATGGTGATGGCGGGTGGGAACATATCCATAGCCCTGCAGTCTTTGGGGGCTTCCTAGCCAGCCAGACTGTCTGGTTTTACAGTTTGTTTGCACTGATTTGAGGATAGATTTGCCAACAACTCAACCAACCAGTGCTAAGGCACTCAGACAGTCCTAAGTACCTGCAAATACCCGTTAAATTACAAGTGGTGTTCTAGAGTATGGTCAGGGATACAACAGAACTGTAGAGATGAAATAAGCAACAAAACTTGTGTCTAAATATCCTCCCACTGAACAAGTCATGAGGAGGTTTGGAGAATATTTTCCTCAGTTTAAGAGTAGAAACAAGCTTATGGAAAAATAAAAACAAAAGTTTGCTTCAATTTTAAGCAATATTACAGTATCTTTTAATGTCTGTTATATGTAAAAGAAAATATTTGAATACAAAGTCACTGGTTACTGGTACTCAGTCACTAGGCAATTTAAATTTACAAAGAGATGATCTCATATGTGGTGTCCTGATAAGGAACAGCAGTTGGTGATAGAAAAAAGCCCTAAGCCGTTCATTATCACTCATTCAAATACTCAGATTTTAGATGAGCTATCCACTAGCATCAGTAAAATTTATTGCAACAATAAGATCTATTTAAGCTTTTGTAAAAAAACCTTATGTATGTATATATATATTTTAAACCTTGTGTGTCTATATATGTTAATCAAATAGTTATTTACTCATTGAAATCACTAGAGGAGACTATCAATCTATAAGCAATCCTATAATTAGGATTTTCATTATGTAACATTTCCGGAGTAAAATTTATTCATATGGTGCTGTCTTTTTTTTTACTCTCTCTCTTTTTTTTTTTAAGTAGTTCTACAAGTAAGGTTCTTTATAGCCATTTTTAGCTTGTCATGCTCAGGCCAAAGTTATTTCCCTGAGATGCTTTTAGTATCTAACTGCCTGTATGTGCAAATATTAGAATTATTTTTGAGGAGGCATGTGAGAAAACTGGATCATCTCATTGTGATTTTTTGAATAAACAACTCAAGTTACATTACAAAGATACTTGACCCCACCTATTCCTATTACAGAAATTTAATAAAATACTCCAAAAATCTGTGTGAAGGTATGAAGAATATAAAATAAGATTTAATTAATCTGTAGAAAATAGATCATATTGTGATATTTGTTCCTCCCTTTCCATAAGCAAAAGCCAGGTCCCATAGTGAGCTCCTTACAAGCAGGGTCTTACTCTACCCTGCTCAGACCCCAGGTTCTGCCATAGGTGTACACACCACATCAGTTTCCTCCCTAGCAGGATCCTCAACTGCTGTAAAACAGATGTACATACTTCTACATTAGGCCTGTACACCAGTAGGGTGAGCTCCAATAAAATAAATGAGTGTCCTGCAGTACTATAGTCTCAAACTTCAATTTAATTTCATATACTACAGTTCGTGCTTTGCCTAGGAGGCTCTGTAAGGGAAAAAAAGGCAGGTCAAGACAGAGAGATAGGATTGAAAGAAACATTGCACACTGCACACAGCTGGTCTGTCAGATGGAGCAGGGAGAATACCAACCTTTCCCTCCTGAATGAGTCAGTCTGTATGGTGTAGACACTGGCAAATCCCCAGAGATCACAACTTACAGTTCCCCCCAAGAAAGGGCAAAATTCCCTGCAGAAAGGTTCCCTTACCCATGACTAAGTTACAACAACTTTTTGAGGTAGTGCTTACTCCCAAAGCTCCAAACTACTACAAACTAACATACCACTGGCATGAACCAACTTCTGTGGTATTACATCCACACCTGCTTTGAAACACTTTGCTAGAGAAGACTAAATGAAACTTGAGTCTCAATTTAAAATGAGGCCACAAGCTGGGCAACAGCTTTCAGAAAAAAGACAGAGCACCTCATACAAGTTTAAAGAAAGTTCTGCTCTAACATCACTCAAATGGTGTGAAATACTAAGTTAACCAGTTAGAAGCATATAAAAGCCTCACACTCGTGGGTCAGAGCAGAAAATAAAGGTTCTTAAATGGCAATTCAAAATACTTCAGAATGCTGCCTGTAAGAAGATGAAACTTGGTTTTACTGCAAGGGTACTTTTGCCTTTCATGTCATTTCAACGTGGACTTTAGATTTCATATAAAGAACTTTGATAAAGGAATGGAAAATATTAGTCACAAAACTTGGACAACACATGCAAGATTTCAATGAAGTAAAACAGCTTCATTACATTACAGCTGATCAGCGGAGATGTTAAGATAATTTCAGAGCAAATAGCCTCTATCAGTGGTGTACCAGAGTCCAACTGAACTTTTTCTGATAGAAACCACAGCCACGGTTTGCGTATTGTATGCGTAAGGAAGGACTCGGGCACTAACACAAGAAGCACAGACACAGCCAAAGGGTACTAAGATCTTCTACACTGAAGGAAAATGAGGTAGAAAAACAGGCCAAAAAATTTGGAAAATTATCCCTAAAAATACTACTACTGAATGAAACTTGTTAACTAAGGGATACGATCCAAGAAGAGTTTCTGTAAGTATGAGGTTTTGTACTCTGAAATATTAACAGAAAAACTATAGCATTAGCAGGGAAACACCTCTTTTTCTCTTGGTATGTAAAGTTCTCAGCATAGCAAAGGCATTCATTTTTAAAATGTTTCTGATGCATAAACAACTTTATCCCTATTTATATATGAATACTTTGTATAATACTTAGTAGAAACAAAGCTGAGTGACATTACAGAAGGGAATTAATTAGAACTTTTACATAACGGTTTTTCTCTGAAGGCTCTGCTAAAACCTGTGCTGTGTACTAAAACCTGTGACATGATGTAGTTTACAGATTTACTGTCACAGCATAAGGGTGCTGAAAAATCAAAGTGTATGTTGTAGTTTGAAAGGTACGAAAACGGATTCTTTGACCTACTGAAGTAGTTTTCCTGATATTTTTCCAGTATAAAAGCAGTTAGTCATTTCCAGATCAGTACTGCTTATATCTTTTACAGACATGAATAACTTCAGAACTTGGATTCATTTATTATCACACTGAAAATTCCTTCTCTGAAAGTGTTGTAACCATGTGACTTTCATCATGATTACAATCTGTGCAGGAAGCACAGATCTTACACACTGAAGAACTTGTGGCCTTTTTGCAGTAAAGCCTTATAATAAGCAAACAAAAAGGATACTACATGTTATTTATAGGTACCAGTTGAAAACAGCTCCTATGATCCAAGCCTATTTGCTGAACACTGCAAAGCTGTATTAAGTAGTTAAGATGTAGATAGGTGTGGCAAACGGACCCACCATTTTTAAAATGTCTGGGCAACCATGTACAATAGGACACTAAGAGGTAAGGTCACAGGCTGCACTTGTGAAAATTAGCCAATTCAAAACTGACACTAGTTGCTAAAGGGCATGTTGTAGCTTTGTGCACTATTCCTGTTTTAGGACTAAGACTACAACCAGCAGAAACAAGCAACATTACACTAACGAAGCACAGCCTATGCTGCAGTGGGAAGAAGACATTTCAAAGAAGCACCGAAAGATAAAATCAGCATGCTCTGTTCCTCAGTCTATTAGGAAGTGTATCTAGTGTAAAAAGAAGAACGAACCACTAAGGCCTGGATGTATGCTTGGCACATATGTGTACACAACTAGCCCTGGGGAACAATATTTGCATAAAGCCTCTAACCCAAATTAAAATGGTTCCTCAGAACAAAAACATTTCCTTACACAAATGTGACTTCATGCAGCAACCACATGAAGAAAAGAATTACTGACTGACACTTTGAATTTAGATGGAAGTAGCTGAACTAGATTACATAACACAATTTCTGTATAGTAGGCAACCTCCATAGGTTTCTTCAGGTTTCAAAAAAGCCACAAAGGCTGTATTTTGCTTATATTTCAGTGAATAGAAGATTAACAATCACAACATGAAAATACCTAGAACAGAGGGCATTGGGTAAAATAGTCTAAAATAACATAAGCAATAACCATATGCCAGAATTCAAATGCATAACTTTAGCTTGAATAGGGAATATTGTATAGTTTTAAAAGATTGCTCGTAGGCAGAGGGTGAGATGAGTAAATATTAGCGAGAGGAATAGGCAAGTGTAGAGGAAGTCATATGGAAACAAAGGAACTGTCAGGGAGTGTGAGCTGCAGGACAGCAATGAAGTTTCAATGTCCTGTGGGAAATCTATTGGGGTAAGACTCTTGTGTAATGCAAAATTAGCTGTAGATGTCAGGCAAACATGGAAAACAAGACCAAAAGTAAATGTGATCATTTCACAGGTTCAGAATGCTAGGAGATAAAGCCTTGTTCTGTGTTTTACTGTGCATTTCAGTTTGAGTAGTTGGTAGTATATGCCAGTCAAGCCCAAAACTGAAAAAGACTGTGACTTTAAATAATGTATAAGACCATTGTTTTGATTTTAGGCAGGTGTCGCGGACTGCGACACAGGTCTATACAAACTTATGCATTATCCTGTGTAAACTTTGCAAAGAATTTGGCATCTCTTGAAAGCCAAAGAAATAAACATACGCCAGGTCACAAGACATTTCTTAATTTTGTTTCTTAGACAAATATATTCTTAATCACATAATTGCTACTTAAAAATTACAGCCTTTCTTATGGATATCTTCTCTGTACAAAAACAGGTTTAATATATATTTTTATTGACTTTAAGATTTTTGCTGAACAAGTATCAGCTATAATTGCAGATACCTAACAGGTTACTCAGCATTGTCCTGATGTAGGTCACCCTGAACTTTCAGGGAAAAGATCCCTGGTTTCCTTCTGCTTTGGATCAGGCTCAAACTTGCAATCTCTTCACAATTAGAGAAGCAAAGAGGGAGAATTATTAACATTCTTTTTTTTTTTTTTTTTTTCCTAAGAAATATCCACTGGACTGCTTTTATTAACTTATTGGAAGTTACAAAAATATATTTTGGTCTAATGCTTCAGCCATGACACACAGATCAAGATTAGATGCACTGCTAGAACTGGTTTCACTACTATATGGAGACTGAATTGTAAGTGGAATTTAAGACACCCAGAACTGAGCACAGCAGATTTAAAACTCAAATATTTTCCATGTTTAGGAAAAAGAATCCAAATACTCATTGGCTTTGCAAGATATTCACAGCAGAAGAAATGGGATCAGTTCTAAGTAATGGTAAGATTCTTATATTCTGCAGTACATGCAGCTGATTTGGAGAGAAAAAAAACCTGAAAATTCACAGTACAAGTTTTCTTTCAAGCTTAAAATCCTGCAAAAGAGTACATTTTCACAACTGTCACAACTGCCCACCTTCATATAGCAAATTCCTTTACAATGCATGAAATGTAAACTGACATTTCCTTAGTGGAAGGAGGGTATATCCTAATGGGAACTTCTTTTATACTAAACAGGCATAGGCCTAAACTAATCCTTGGATTAAGTCCAGATTTAGGTACATGAAGAATTTGTAAGCCCAAGATTTTGGGTCAATCCTTTAAAAGAATTCAGACCGCTGGCAAAAGTTGAATACACATGTGGTAGATTAGAGAGATGACCAAATGCCTCCTGCAAGTCCTCAGCTGCCACCAACCTCAATGGAGGTCAACCATAACTAGAACTTCAGTCAGCATGTCACATGGAGGTGCTGAAATGCTTCCATTCAAAATGCCTACCAACTAGTATCAGATCATATATGGCATTGATTCATTGATTAGAGAAAAATGTGTCCTCCACAGCAATACTAAGGTGAGTCTGATGACTCTGGAAACTGCCACCTCAGTAAAGTTGAGTGGCAGAAATCCAGACAGCCTTTCCCAAAATTGCCTCCTGGACAAGGACTTCTCTCTCAGACAGCAGTGGCCATGGAAGCCCCTCACATTGGTGAGGATAAAATAAGTGATTAGTAGCTCCCACAAGACACTACGACAGCATTTTCCAAATTAAGCTTTGGAGTCCCAGCTATAAAGTCTTAGTTATTTTTTGAGAATATTCACTTCTTTTCAGTATAATATATATTATGCAAATTCAATCATGTTGCAAATCAGTGCAGCAAGAAGTTTACTGTCAACACAGCAGCTATGAAAGTGGCATTAATACAGCTTCTAATGACCCACGTTCATATTTCCCTTACCACCTTTCATATTTTCCTGATTTTTAAAAGGAAAAAGGTAAAAAGGTTTTCCTCTGTGTCAGCTACGCCATCAGGCAGTATTCTTTCTGCTTCATAGATTAAAGCTAAAGACAAATAATCAGAAATGGAAATAAGATGGCCCTACTGATGATGCTCAGTGAGACAGACAAGATCGTCACTTGTTCTATATACAAGGGCTATTGCTGATAGAGGTAAAAAATTATCTGTGTCAGTAAGAGTGACTATGACTCACAAGCAGCTCTTAAGGAAAAAGTGTTCAAAGGACTAGAAATTCTCACTCCCCATAACCATGGGTTTATACAGAGAGGAGGCCAGTAGCTCATGAGAAGGAAAAAAGCAAAAAACCAACAAAAACTGGAAAGAGTTACTAGAGAGCTATTGACACCACAATTTGATAGTGGTAAAATTTCTCTTACTATCTATTTGTCTGATCAGGTCAGACTGATCAGGAAAGCCTGACAGAATAATCAGTGAGTAACAGCATGTGCTCTTTCAGAGAGAGAATTATATCAAGTTAAAAATAAATGGGTGATTACCAGTTAAAAAAGCTACAAATTGCTGAAATCTACGAAGCATCATGCAACACTTATATGAATTTTAATTTCAATTAAAAAAAAAAAAAACTTCTGTGATACTAGCTTTTGTCAAATTTGTAGCTCATATGAAAACAAAACACTCAACAAGATGGGACCTCCTTCCAGGTTTGGCTGACACATAATGGAAAACACCCACTGGAATATATCCCTTGTGTTTTCTTCTAATATAAGCATCGGCATTTTTTCCAAGTTACCAGCATTGAAGTCCTACAACTGCAATGCTTAAAAAACAGTTGGTGTGAATGGAGCTACATGTACTTAAATGGAGCTATGGGCCCTCAAACATTTGTTTTTCCTTAAATTGTTTAGTCTTTCATCTCACTACTTCCATACTCCTTCCCAGAATCTGGCTGGAGACTCCTACAAGCTTATGAAATTATTGCTTAAGAATAGCAAACATGGAAGAAAGAAATCTGAATTTAGCCACCTCCAAGAACTGTCTAGATTAGTAATAATGCATCATACTGCATGGTAAACCACTGGAGAGAGATGACAGTCCCTTGCAGTTAAGATGGGATTAAACTTTTTTTGTTACATTATGTTCAGAGTTTATATTCAGTTCTCAGCTGACAAATCAACTTAGATGTTAAAGGCCTTTAAATACCACAATAAGACCTTAAGCTCTTAAAGACTTTGCTACTAAATACAAACACCGACAGCTCAAACTATAATGATTCCAGTCCCAAAGAAGCTGCTATATAGAAAAGTAGTACTTTCCTTGTGCTTCTGCTAAGCATGATTGCAGTAAGTGAATGCCATGTCTAGAAGAATTACATGGGAGCACCCTGAGATGTAACTGTACTTCTTCAAGCAAGGAAAATATTTGCTTCAGTATAGTAAACAATTCTAGTTTCATACAGGTCTTATTTAAATGAGGGGACAGATTTTTGAATACTGTAATTAAGTAAATTAAGTAAATAATGTAATGTAATAAAGTTTTTTTATACTTTTTTATATATATACTTTGAACCACAGCTAATCCTTCAATAATCTCCTCCTTTTTTCTAAAGGATGTCTTTGAAGGAAGTGCTACAATGGTCCCAGTCTTTTGACAAGCCGATAACAAGTAAATGTAAGTAATTATGTTTGTATTCCAGATGGATTACTGAAAAAAGTTCACATGAAGCAAAAAATCAATAAGACATACAGGATAATATATGCTGTCTTATATGCAACTAATGAAAAACAATTTTTTGCGACGTGCTTGGTGTGCATCACACAAAATAAATGTAGCATGCTGGAAATGCTTTCCCAAACTTGTGATTTGGAGTTCTGTCCAGTTCTGGGCACCGCAGTACAAGAAGGACATTGAGATGCTAGAGTGGGTCCAGAGAAGGGCAATGAAGCTGTTGAGGGGTCTGGAAGGCATGTCTTATGAAGAGCAACTGAGGCTCTTCATTCTGGAGGAGACTGAGAGGAGGCCTTATCGCTCTCTACAACTACCTAAAAGAAGGTTGTAGCAAGGCTGGTGTTGGTCTCTTCTCCCAAATTACTAATGATAGAACAAGAGGAAATGGCCTCAAGTTGCATCA
>JAVSBS010018810.1:0-30603 GCA_033124195.1 Coracias cyanogaster | reverse complement strand
CTATCTTTTCCTAGCTTAAAACCATTACTCCTTGTCCTATCACTACAAACCCTTGTGAATAGACCCTCCCCTGCCTTACTGTAGGCCACGTGTTGGTGAACTCAAGCGGAGTGAATCCTAAGTAATACTGCACCAGAAAAGAGACGCTCAAGCATCACACCTTGGGATAGAAGGCGGCAGAGTTCTTCCACCAACACAACCATAAAAGAAAGTCGGACCAACAAAAAGCACAGAAGTGAAACAAGTTATATATTAACCCAGAATCCATAAACTGCACCTATACTAGCAAACTAAACAGTACCAGGCATATTTTCGGGCACTGGAATCTGAGAGTCTCTATTAGGAGCCTCATGGTGTCTACTGGAACCTGACAATGTTTGGCATACTTTTGACAGGGCAGCTTGCACTCCCCCAGGTAATTTTTCAGCCCAAAATATAGCCTAGTGCAGAGACCAGACCATAGCCAGTTTGTGCACCAATGCCCATTGCAGATGGTAGAAAAGTTTCACGCAGGCAGACTGTGCTAGCTGTCCTCCAGGCCAGAGAACAGGTCCTGGCATTAACAGGCACGCCTCAACTAGTTTACTAGATTAGACACAGGCATAAAGAGCAATAACCACCTTAGCGTTCGTGCTTCCCTGCTCTTCGCAGTCATTATCAACCAAGCTAGCTGATTTGACAAACATTTCCATTTCAGCTGTGCAATGTTCAGTGTTCAGCGGCCAGTCACAAAAGACAAGCAGCTCTGTAAGAAAGATCTGACGCACAACCCAAATGTGAGTTGACAGGGGAATGAGAAACAATAATTTTAGGCTCATCTCCTGTACGGAACACAGGTAAGAGTGAGCAACACTGTGCCCCACATGCAGGATCTGACACACAATTCAGCAGCCGAGCACTAAAGTGACGGCAATAAAAAAAATGTTCCAGGAATAAGACAATCCTCCCTTTGAAAGAGACCTCAAAAAGAGAGAGGAAAGCAATTCTGGAATTTCTGAATTGCTGTACCTTTCTAGTTTGCTAGGTTCCAGTAGCACCCTGAGCAGGGTATGATACCAGAGCCCCTCCCAAAAATACTGGGTAAGCACAAATGTAAGGGCAGTGAGGAATTCACTGGTACTTTTTCAAAAGAATAAACAATATTCCACTGAGGGAAAAAAAATCAAGTCTGATTTGTGAAAACCATTTAACATCTAATTCATTTCAATAATAAGTAACAAATTAGTGTCTGAAAGCATCACAAGGCAGCAGCCAATCAACAAGATTACACCAAAACAGCTTTAAAATACTCAAAAAGTAACACTGAACTGAGATGTACAAACTTATTTCTTTCCCTACTTAATTTTCATTCCTCCTCTATCAAACCGTAAATTATTCATAAATCTCAATTTACGTCTAATTACACCATTGAACCTAAAGTAAATGCACACCCTCGCATCCTATCGCTAATTAAGCTTTTGTGAATCTGCGTGGGCTCTGAACAACACCATCACCGAGCATAACGCGCGACACGGCATACCAAGTGTGATAACACTATATCCAAAGCATACTAATCTGCTACCAGAAAGCCTGCAGCACACCATGCAAGCTAATGTCCAATGGTGCGGGGATGCCCTCTGCTGGGATCACCTACCACACAGTCAAGATGTTAAACTTCCAGCCTAAACCATGCCCAGCTTCCCTAAAGCCCAGTGCTGGCCGCTGTAAGCCCCTGACAGCTTGAGGCTCTTCACTTGCTGTCCCTCTGCTTCAAACCCTGGCTGCTGCTGGCTCCTTTGCGCCTTCGCTCAACACTACTGCCATCTTCACCTTGGCTTTGGGGCTGAAAATGCAGCAGCAGGACTGGCTGAATCCAACCACCTCAGATGGATGCATTTAGAATCACAGAACAGTTTGGGTTGGAAAGGACCTTTAAGGATCCAATCCCCTGGCTATGGGCAGGGACTCCTTCCACCACAGCACGTTTCTAGGAACCCAACCTGGCCTTGAACACTTCCAAGGGAGTGGCCATCCACAACCTTTCTGGGCAATCTGTTCCAGTACCTCACCAACCTCATTGTCAAAAATTTCTTCATTTGTGCAGTCTAAATTTACCCTCTTCTACTTCTTAAAACCATTGTCCCTTGTCTTGTCACTACAGGCCCTGGTAAAAAACTCTCCATCTTTCTTACAAGCCCCCTTTACATACTGAAAGGCCACGAGGTCTCCCTGAAGCACCCTCTTTTCCAGGCTGAACAACCCCAACTCCCTCAGCCTTTCTTCACAGCAGAGGGGTTCTAGCCCTTGGATCACTTTCATGCCCCTCCTCTGGACCACTCCAACAGGTCCATGTCTTTCTCATACAGGGGACTCCAGATGTGGACGCAGCAGCACAGAGGAAGTGCAGAGGCCCCACGGAGTCCCAGCCAGGTCTGACAGAGTGTACTTTCTCCAGTCAGGTCCCACATGACACAGAGCATCTTCACACCTTTCCTTCAGGATGCATTGCTCTGCTGTGACTATTTTGGACCCTTTCAATCTGATGTCCCCTGACAATTTTCCAGAAGAAAGGTGTACGAGCATGTAACAAAATTAAATCTTGCTCTTCCTGGTTACCACTCACAATCCCCTGAAAACAGTTAATGGATCCTACAGCCCAAAATGTCAGGATAAAAAAAATAAATGCTGCTCTAAACCGCATTTTATCAAAGTCCTACTTGATTAGCATTCAAGTATTTTTCTTCTGCTGCCCATAATTCCTCTAGGTCATGATCCTGCAATAATCCTCTCCCCCTCCATGCCTCTAATTGAACTCTGTGAATACTGTGGAGCTAAAGCCCCACCACCTGTAAGTCAGTCTGAGTGCACGCACTTCAAGGAGTTCTGTCAAGTCACAATATCAAAGGCTCAATCTACTTCACTTCAAAAGAGTTAATCATGCAAATATGGCAAAGCATGTGCATATCTGCCAGGTCAAGATCCTATTTGTCTGTAACAATTAACATCCAACATAGAACTTAAAGAGAGACAGGGATGGGATGAATATTTTTTGCATCAGCAACAAATAAGGAAGTTGAATATGATCAAATATAGCTAGAAGGCTAAGAGAACTACCAGGAAGTTCAAAGTGAAAACCTGAAGTTTGCTGCTATTCCCTCCAATCTCATGCATGAGCCTTGGCCCCTTCTTCACGAGAACCTCATGCATGAAAGTACACACACCAGAATGCCTGTAGCATATGAGCCTGGAACTCTCAGATGTGTGTAGGAGATTTGATCCCACTCAGTATTAATGGGATTTAATGCCTCCTTTCCCTGTCATGCTCCTTCTAATGCCCCACTTCTGACCTCAAACTTGTCTTCATATGCTTTATAGGTACTGCAAGGATTTCAACAAAATGGAGGTCTCAGAGCTAACTCAAGCCCTTCCACCAGCCAATGCACGCTACTGAAGAGCTCTCTTGACTTTATAGTAGTTCATGAAAAACATGTAGCTACTGCAACTTTCTTTTCACAAAGCCCCCCCCCTCAACACTGTCAGAACACGGAGCTACAGCAGCACTGTCCTTCAAAACAACCACTGACTTTGGATACAGGGATCAAAAGCATCCCCTCTCGCAGAAGCACAAACCAAGCTTTCGCTTGTACACTCCCAAATCAAGCCACACCAGAATTAATGTTGCTTGGTGACCTCGTGGGTATGCATTATGGTCGATTTTAATTACATGACCACATGCTGTTCTCCCCATCTGTTTTGCCCAGCAGAAGAGCAAGCACTCTTCTATTTCTTTTTAATCAACATGAATTCTTAACAACTTCTGAACCTATTGCTACGCTGAGCAGGGATTCTTTTTTTCCCCCTCTCACATCACAGAGGTTATAATGTGAAGGAATTTATCTTCCTGACACACCTGTATGGTCAGGAAATAGCAACTCCAATGCACAGATTTTGAGGCCCTCAGAAAAAAGGATGAATACACATCCACATATTTACACTCCCTCATTTTATGGGAGGAAGACAGTTCTATAGTAAATTCCTCCCAAAAATGTGCTGTGCCTGTCAAACACCAGTAGTTATGTGTTCAGCTTAGAAAACAAAAGAACTTGACTAATAAATGTAACCTGTGAAAAAGAAGCAATGAAAGTGGGTGCAGATAGAAGGTGGCACTTTAGGCTGGGTGGATTTTTAATAAGGCTGGGAAGAGAGAAGTTAATTGCTAAAAAGGTAAGGTGTGGCTAGAAGAAACACATTTAAGAAAAACAAAGGTTTTGCTTCTTCTCATAGAAAATGGCAGACCTATAGGCAATAATTAAATATCACCTTTGCAGCAGTACCTCTGGTGCAGTACCAAAGATAAACTCAATTTCACCTTCTCAACAGGGCAGGAGTATTTTGACCTTTGAAAGAAATGCAGCTACTCTTCCTTCAGTTACCAAATAAACCCTCAAGGTTGAGCTGGTCTACAACCCATTTTCCCTATTTTACAAATGGCATTTTTAAAATTAAAAAATCCCTCCAGTTTCTAAGAAGTTCTAGAAGTCATCACAGAAGTTAATTTATTTTTCTGTTAATGCTCCACAAATGTTTCAGCTAGAAATGCCATGGTACTGGTACTGCATAATCCCATTAAGGCTGGGGAACAGGGAACTCTGGATTGTTTAGACCCACAGTAAAGGCCAGTAACTCCACACGTCAGATCTGAAATCTCTTTTGGATGTTCATCTGGTTTTAGTCATGGGCCCTTAACATCTCTCAACCCAGTGTGGTCTAAATTGCAGCCCAGAGATCACAGCTGCCTTAAGAGGATGCTTCTGTCCTGCTCACCATCTTTTTCCAGGGGATCCAGAGAAGCTATTTGAGCAATAAATGCTGCTCAGTCACACCACTGCCTGCAGTTGCTCACAGCCTAGGGCACAGAAACTGAATTTAGCTGCTGTCACCTAAGGTACAAGAGCACGGAGGGCAGTCACCTCAACTGGAAGCAGGCAGAGGAAGGGCATGACAAGGAAAACCAATTTAGCTAATATTTCAGGGAGATAAAAGAGGAAAAGGAGGAGGAAGAAGAAAGACAGAGGGTTTCAAAACACAGATCTGGCTCCCGACATAGCCAAAAGTGAATTAACATCCAGAGCCGATGAAAATCCTACCATACCTACCCACTTTCTCCAACCTAAATTACACGTCATCTCAGTATTGTGACAGTGGCCGGAGACTCTCAAATTTGGTAATTTCAACAACAGCAAAAGAAATGTTCCTTCTCCCATCCTGCTTGTACACGTGGGAAGGAAGGACACGCACACCGTTGTTTCTTTTTCCTCCTTCAGATGTCTCATCTTGCTCCCCCTTGCAGTACAAATTTGATGGGTTAGATCTGCTGCCCAATGTAACCTCATTCTTCTCTGCTGGTCTCCAGTCACTTTCTCTTACACTTCACCTGCAAACTCCCTGGGGAAGGGTGGCAGTTTGTGTTCGTGCTGGTACAACATCCATGAGAACAGGGTACTACAGGGACACTACGAGTGCAACTCACCTAGCCTGGAAGCAACAGGGCTGGGACTCACCCCCAGGTTCAGACAACTGCCTACACACAGGAGGTGTCTCAGCTCTCACGTCAGTCAGATATAGTCACTACATTTTGGTGAGATATGACTGAAACTCAATTTGCCTGAAAACAGGCAGCTAGTGGTGCCCTAGATGGTGTCACTGTATCTCACCTCACTGTTCCAGGGCAGTGCCCATGCCTCTATGTCCCCTGTCACATCTGTCAGCCCATGCAGACACCTTGGATAACTTAGGGTTTCTCAGATGTGTATGTTACACACAGGGGATTCCCCAGCTGAGCTGATGCCCAGCTACATCCCTCTCAACAGCACCGCACTGACTGGGACGGGAGCTTAGAAATCCACAGCAAATACAGACATCTAATCATAAAAAGCAGATTGTTCTGCCTAAAGATGGGCACCTCATGCTTTGGGGTATTCAAGGGGCTTGTGTGGGGCAGGCAAATATCACACAGGACCTATGGGAGACCCACAGCCTTTTGAAGGCTAGGTGGAAAATCCCAGGACACCTCCAGTGGGATAGATAGTGAGTTCTGTGCACCTCAATTGAGCCTTAGGCATTTTACCTTGGAGCTGCAGCCCCCCACCCCAGCCATTGAATGCCTTCCCTTTAGGGTCAAACAAGACAGACATTTCCAGAGGATGAGTCACCTCATTCCCTTTCTCCCTGCCGACCATAAAAGCAGAGACAGACTCAGATTAAAATATCCAACTTACAGAGAGATAAGTTAGGACAGGTGAATCCCTCTGTTCCTCCCACTAATACACACAGAAAAGACTCATCGGAATGAATCGATCCAAAGCATCCATCCTCCAGCCTCCCAGCTCAGCGTTTTAAATTACTCTCACACACCAAATGATGTAATATATCAGACTTAGTCAGCTGAAAAAAATGTATCTGATGAGATGGGTGTTATTCCCGTCAGACTACACCAGTTTTCTTCTTCATGAAGAATCATAAGTCAGGAGGTCTGACCAGAGGAGAAATCAGAAAGGTTCATTTCCCTTGAGAAGAGCAACTAAGTTCTGAAAATCCTCCTGGAGAGAGCGGACATGGGAACCAAAAACCTCAGCAAGCAGAGGGGCCAGTAGGAAGTCTGTTTCTCCTCTTTATAAACAAGCTGATTTTATCCACTTTTTCTTAAGTGAAGCAAAATGTTAGATAACAATAGCTCAGCTTGACACCTCAGGTTTAGTCAGGTTCTTTCTTGCACAGCACTGCATGGGACTATAACATAATATAAGCAGGTGCTGCTGCAGAAAAAAAGCAATTCCACATCCCCTTCTCCTACCTGCCCATGCTGGGCCCTTCCCCTGTCCTAAACCAAACTTTAACGGGGCTGTGCAACTCGCAGGCTCAAGAAGCAGGTGTGAGTTAGTACTAAACAAGAGCCCCCCAAATACCCATTTTTAGCCAGGACCTGTTCCTCAGCTGACGTTACACGACAGCCACGTGATGCTGGCACACAGAAGGAAACACTACAGGAGCGAGAACAAGGAAGGAAACACTGCAGGGACAAAGGAAGAGAACAGAACAGACTCTTACGTCAGCATTGCTGCTTTTACCATAAAGTTATATGTAGCATAAGGAGTGCAATAATCTATGAGACTTCCTCACCATGTACCTCTTCACAACCTTGACAGACGTGGCTTTCTCTGCAAATCTGACTGTGTGAATATCCATTTATCAGCTACCTTCTATGCAGCGTGAGCTACGCTACGGCTAATGCTCTACCAGGTAACCACGCACTCGTCACTCCAACATTGCAGGTATCCCCAAAACGTATGAAAAGAGCAGATGCTCGGACCATGCAACAGGGTGCATCCCCTTAGAGTCCCTTCATCAAATGGAATGTACCCTAAATCCACTTTTTTCCATCGACTCAATAGACAGTCCCATGTGAGATGGCTCAAGTGGACGTGCACATGCTATCGATGACTTAAAAGAGGTGAAACTTAAAACTGGTGAAATTAATGTGCTGTTTTCAAACCTTTACTCTGCACGTATCATGAAAAAGACAATCCAACTCAATAATGTCTTATATGGACACTTCCTTGTAAAACTCTCTTCCTAAGGATTTTTAAAACTATGTCAAGGATGATAGATCAAGGCTAACAGGTCAAGGCTAACCTACTGCAAGGTTAATTCCTCTCACTGCTTCATGATTCTCTCTCCATTCAAGCAAACCATTATATATTTATTTCATGTTTATGTACCAAGTCCCAGTGCTGATACATATATCAGAGAAACCAGTTCTGTAGCAGGACTTATCGAAAGCTTAACTGGTTTCTATTTCTTGACCCATAATGCAAAATGCCCTAAAGGCAACAACAGTCATTGTTGCTTTGAACTCCTGGAATAAAAAGTTCAACTAATATATGTATAACGCTCCTACTGCAGAAATGGTACAGCCTGTGTTGTCTTACCAAGGACCTTGGCCCAGGGAGGCTGTGATAACAAAGTATCTGCTATATCAGGACCAAAATAATTAAAACTGATTAAGAACGTGATCACTAACACAGCATTGATTAAACATTTACCATAAACTGAACTACATCTTCAGGCTTGTGCTTTGCTGATTTGAAGGCAGCCAGTCGGGTAACGACGACAATGTGATACTCTACATGGCCAGACATCATCTTCCCATGGATTTCCTGGTATTCCGGCACTGACAAATCCAGCCCCGTGTGTGTGTTCTGGATTTGCCTAGGGAAGAAAAGAAAATACACACAGAGTTCAGGCACTGACCCTCTCCAAGGATCCAGATCAAAGCTCCAGAAAGTCAGAGCAAGGACTCCTATCTCAACAGAACACCAAACAGCCCCAACCCCAACACTGTTCCTACTCTGCAACAATACAAACGTGGACACGGTCTGGTTCCTAGCTTCTGTCCCAAAGCACCTGCCTCTGGTCACTGCAGACAAAATGCCATGAACACAGCATTTCTGGGAACAGAAGATGGGGATTCATTCAGAACAGAACGTCACTCAGAGGAGCTGAAGGCGCTGACCTACCCAGCAGGGCAGATGAGAAGTCTCTCATCACAGCTTGTTTTGAAGTAAAGGTCTGTTCACACCAAGCCCCACCCACCTCTCCTTAAGTCTTAGGACAACCCCAGGAATGGCAGAGACAATAGCGGAAAGGGGCCATGAAAGGAAGAAGTAGCTGAGTGGTGTGCAGGGACAACTTGATGTTTGTTAAGAGCCAACCAGGGAACTCAGTTAAAGCCTGATTAACAAAAAGAAGTTGCTGGAGCAGGCTGCTGGGCCAGCCACACAGTTTCCATCTGTGGAGGTCATTGAAGAAAATTAGACAAATACCTGTCAGGACTGAGCAAGTTAAAGGAGTACATGATCACTTGGAGCTGCTTTCTGGTTTTGACTGGCTGACTGACAGCCTTGTTGCCAAATAGCAGGAAGGGTACACTAGCTAAAGTATCTCAGCTTTCCCACCGAAAATCCCACAAAGCCACCTGTCCTTTCCTAACCAGTTAAAGCAAACAAAGAATCACAGCATTAACTTCCGAGAGCTGCCAACAGCCAGAACCACCCATGGCTCCTCTAAGAGGAAAATGCAAGAAGGGACCTTCAGCTGCAGTTCACTCAACGCCTTTTCTTCTCCCGTCAGCTTCAGATCCACTGGACCATGGTGTCACCTTCCCCCTGGATGCCCACCCAAGGAATTATTCATGGCATTTTTGCAAAAGCAATGCCAGGATCCTGAGGCTCATGCATCCAGAGTAAGACCAAGCAGCTGCTGTTAAGGCACAAGCAAAGGGTACGTTTAATGAAATAAACAGTCTATTTCAATAGACTGGACACCAGACCTTACCAGTGATCCTTTCCCCAGAGTTAGACCTAGGCCAAGCCACAGCACACCCACTGCTGCTGTTGCTGGAGTCAAGAACTCTGCCAGAATCAGAAAGGAGTTTATCACCCAGAGAGCACTGAACACTCTCTGAACACATCTCCAAGTGCATCCTTCCTACGGGTGAGTGAACGGTTTTAACAAAATCAAAAGGGTCTGTTTAAAAAGAAAACAATTTTCTTTTCATTAAACATTTTTTCTGCCTTTTTTTTTAACCTTAGCCCTGTGGGGAACGTCAACTCCCATCTTCCCTGGACTTCCTGTGAATCGCAGAGGGGTCTTTCAGGACTCTTGCCTCTTTAGGAAGTTTAGTTTCACTAACACAGATACCCTTTCACATAAGGATACATGAGGTGTATTAACTTAAAATACACTTTGAAGAGGTTTAAACAATCTCATTTCCAACTAAGTGTCAAAAGACTCCTCTCATTATCTCAAAACTTGAACAGTTCTTTTGAAACCTGAGTTTTCCCAAGAAGGCAAGAGAGTTCTCTGTACATCGCACAGCAACAAACAAGGGCACGGGCCCAATTTGGTACCCAAACCTCTTTGCAAGCCATGTTTAAAACATCAGGGCCACAATTTTACACCAGGTACTTAAATACCATTCTGTTTGCTCCAATTCTGGTCTCATTTTCTGCCAGTCAAGGCCCTGAGTTGACACTATCAGACAAAATTTTGTTCTGTTTCATGTTGTTGGGCTCTAAACACAGAATCAGTAGTGCTTATGTTTAAGTCCAGAGGTGCCTGGCTTTCCCCCAGCAGTCTGTCGAACCCGTAACAGTCATTATGTGGAGTGCTGTCTCCTTCAGTGGCAGCCAAAATGCTGACTCAAAGGACACCTGCCAGTAAGATCAGCTCCATCTGGGCTTTTTTAGGATATACCTGCAGCAGAGGAAATGTTCTCCAGAGGTGTCGTCACTCCGAAGTTGTTTCTGCAGCTACGACAGCCAAAAGTTCTCTCGGATGGTAGTGACTTCATTTACTCAGCCACAGAGAGAGTATAAATTGCAAGTTACCCTTCTTTTCATCTCTGATGTAAATAAAATAAAAAATCACAGTAAACTGTCCTTCCTGAATGGCCTTATTGAGCTTAAAACACCAACCACATGCAGAAGTACTCAGCTGACACAACAACCACCTCAGTGTAAGAGCTCCTGCATCAGAGTTCTAAAAATGCCACGAAGTTACTAAGTACCTTACCTACACCCCGGGTTATTCTTTTAAAGTTGTTAAAAGCCTGAGCTAAAATGACAGTAATGGAAAACCATTAGAAGGAAGGGGAATAGCTACATTTTTGTTTGTTTGCCTTAGGCCTTGTGATCACTTTCATTATCATCTCTTACACCAAACCCATCCCCATTATCTCTTCCACAGCAGTAGGATTATGTGTGTTTTTAAATATAAAAATGATTCCAAATGAACAGTAATCAGCAGGGGGGCTGAGACAGACACAGAGTAATATCCAAAGTGCACACTAGTTCTTGTAATGCCTTTGTTTCAAAATAAGCAGCCCCTAGTGTTTTAATTCATTTGATGGTGGTGGTGTTATTCAAGTGGAACCAGCACCTACAAATCCAAGACAGAACAGAGCTTCACTGCATTTCTCACATCAAACACCATTATTCTTACAGTAGTAGCTTTTAAAAAGAAGCAAAAGGAGAAAGCTAGCTGTTTAAATTGTACCCACAGGTTTATCACTCCTACTCCTTATTTAAATCTACCTTGTGTATCTCCCAAGTCACACTTTTGCCCACAATACCGACAGTTCGGGAGAGACTTGGGCACATGGTTAAATTTCCTAGCGTGAATTACTTCAGCTGACTACAATGAGACCCTTCATACCAGTAACACTGTGCTTGCACAACCAGATCATGCAGGATGGGCACAGGACAGAGGGAGGGGAGAGACCATACAAAGGTCAGCTGAACAAAGCAATTTCCACACTTCACAGAAGAGCCACAGTTTGTCATTCCTGTCTTTTGATTTGCTAGAATGTAGAGGATTTATATGTTAATTAATCTGCTTTCTGGCCTGAAAGGCCAAGATGGGAGAGGGCAGAAATCAGCCACCGAAGGCAAGGAAGCAAAGCATGTAAGTGCTGTGACCAGATAAACTTTATTCCAGCATCTGCATGATCAGGAGGGCGGACTCTGCACTTTCTGCCTCGATAAAGTCAGCCCTACCAGCAGCACCCAGCTCCAACCACCTCTGCCCAAAGGGGACCAAACTGTGACGACTCATGTCATAGTAAAAGGAGAAAAAAAACTTGTGCAACTGTTTTATACGTAGAATCATATCACAGAAACATAGAATGGTTTGAATTAGAATGAACTTTAAGATCATCAAGTTCTAACCCCCTGCCATGGCAGGGACACCTCCCACTAGACCAGGCTGCTCAAAACTCCATCCAACCTGGCCTTGAACACCTCCCAGGAGGGACTGTTAATCATTAAGTGAAGCTAAAATATCAGACACAAATTAGCCAGTAAGCATTTTTATTTCTAGTCTAACTACAAGTATACAGATTATTTTTTATTTATATTACCACTGCAACTAAGAATCCTATTCCTAAAACTAGTATGTATAAAGGGTGAAAAAGCTCACAACTATACAGCTATCTTACTGCACAAGCTAGAAAAACATATTCACTTGCTAAAGCCTTAATCCCACACATACATATATATCCATTTTCATCACTGAAAACATTCCGTTATCAGTGGGACAATCTGCAGGCGGTAAAGTCTGTTGACTGTAAAGTAAATCCAGGTGTTCAGATTGCCATTTCCAAGGCTACACCTAATATAAAGTCAGTCCTCCAAAACACGTGTGAGTTAAGTCAGAGACGTTTGAAGGTTCAAGGCCACTGCTCCAAAGGAAGTCAGGCCCTGATACAGCCAAATATTTGAGGATTAAAATAATGGCTTTGAAGTTAATGTGATTGAAATAGTTGCTACTTATGTCCTAGGAGGTAGGTGCGAGAGTCAGGACCTTGCTGATTCAACACTTCCATTTCTCCTGTCACATCTGACAGGGAACTGCTTTCCTGTGCTCTGAAATACCTTGTGCATTTAAGAAAAAAGAAGCAAAACAGAGAGATCTCTATTATTTCTCTATAGAGCGCCATAAGCATTTTCTTCTTGAGGCATTTCTCTTGCGGGTTCATTCACCACATCTAGGAAAATACAGGATAAACTTACTTTGCCCATTGCTGGCCTAACTTCAAGCCAGAAGGGCTCCCTGGGCCTGGTGGACGCAAGGAACGGGTGTCAGCCAAAAGCACGGACCACACCACACGCTTCAGGGTGAACTTCAATTCCTTCTGACCCACCTCAAAATACTGTCTCGGAAAAGATGTTTCCGGAGGGTGGGAGCACACCTCGTGGCCCCAGCAGCGCCAATGTGGAAGGGTAAATTCCTTCCTCAGTTACCACCGGGCAATAGGACCAAATAGGTGCAGTGACACAGGCCAGGCTGGACAACAGTGGTCCCTCCTGGCTGTGAAATGCCAAAACACGTGAGGAACTGCCAATATCTGAAGATTCCTGGGGGCAAATCCACGCACCAGCAACGCAGTGCCCATCTCAGCCTCGCCTCAGCGCCCGCCACGGCGTGTCCATGAGCTTTCCCTTCTCCCTTCCCTTCCCTTCTCCATTCCTCTTTTCCCTTCCCTTCTCCTTCCCCTCTCCTCTCCCTCCCCGGCCGGTGCCCGCCACCAGCGCAGCGGGGACGGCTGCGCGGGCCCTGCCCCGCGAAGAGAAGGCCGCGGCGGGCGGCTCCGCGGCGGCAGCGCCCGCCCATCGCGGCGGACGGAGGCCAGGCGGGCGGCGGGGCCGGGGCCGCTCTCCGCCCTGCCCGGTACCTGGTGGTGACCAGCACGGCGGGCGCCGGGCCGTGCTGCATGGCGCAGGGGAAGCGGATCGCTCCGGAGCGGCGCCGGCCCGGGACAGGGAGGCCGCGTCCGGCCGTTCCGGGGTCCCGCCTCCCTCCCTTCCCCCGGCCCGGCAGCGGCCGCCCTGCCGGATGTTCGCCGCGGGGTAAAACGATCGCTGGGAAGAGCGGGGAGGGAAGGAAAACGTCCGGCCCGGGGATGCAAAAGGGAGGCCTCGGCCGTAGTCGGCAGGATTCGAACCTGCGCGGGGAGACCCCAATGGATTTCTAGTCCATCGCCTTAACCACTCGGCCACGACTACACCGGCGGGCGGCTTCTCGGCCGCGGAACCTCCACTAATTCCCTAATAACTCATTAATTCACCGCGAATTCACCCTCCGCTCTCTGCGGGGGCAAAGCACTTCCCGCAGGCCTCGGCAGAATCCGTTTGCCCTTCTCCCGAGCGGCTCACACGCACCTGCCTGCCTTAAAACCACCGGCCCGGTGCGGTATTTTTTAACACAAGGCAGCGCTTTGCTCTGCGCAGGGCGCCGCAGGCCCGCGGCCCGGCCCACAGGGCGGCTCCGAGGTGCTGGCTTGGCCCGGCCCGGCCCGGCCTGGCTCGGCCCACAGGGCTACTCCGAGCTGCTGGCTTGGCTTGGCTTGGACGGCCTGTCGCGGCCCGGCTCGGCTCGGCACACAGGGCTGCTCCGAGCTGCTGGCTTGGCTTGGCCTGGACGGCCTGGCCCGGCCCGGCCCGGCTCGGCCCACAGGGCGGCTCCGAGGTGCTGGTTTGGCCTGGCCCGGCCCGGCCTGGCCCAGCTCGGCTCGGCCCACAGGGCTGCTCCGAGGTGCTGGCTTGGCCTAGCCCGACCCGACCCAGCCCGGCCCGGCTCGGCTCGGCTCGGCTCGGCCCGGCCCACAGGGCTGCTCCGAGGTGCTGTCGGCTCCAGCCCGGATTTTGGGAAGAAAGCAGCGAGCAGCTGGACCCTCTGCGTGCCCCTCGCCGGTGCCCACGGCTGGCCCGGCTGCTTTTCTGGGTGCTTTCTTCCTCGGTGCTCCTCTGCATGGGTGTGCAGAGCTTCTGCAGGGAAGCACCGAGAAAAAAAAGCTTTGCCCCCGGCCCAGCTTTCTGCTGCCTGCTGCTCACGCCTCAACATCACGGTGGAAGCTTAAGGAGATGCTGGGAAAGACTAGAAAAGCGAGAGAAGCCAGGCTCTGCACCCCGAGTGGGCAGGCAGAGGGCTCCACGGGTGCCCTTAGAGAGGAGCAGCCCCTAAAAGAGGACCTGGGGCGTGGATTAGGGCTTTTCCTCCCAGAACCAGCTGGAGGAGTTGGGGATGTGATGGAAGTCTGTAAAAGTCAAGAGAGATCCAAAGGTGGCAGATACAGAATGGTCTTTTGCTGCTTCTGGTGAAAGGAGAAGCCTGGAGCACGAAGCTCATGAGGCAAAACAAACAAAAAAGGGAAACTTCATAAGCAGAGTTCCTTCCTAAATCCTGGTTGTTTTCTCGCCCTGGCTATTGCCACTGGAAGCCTTTTGTTAGCAGAGTTTAAGTACTACCACAGGGCTGCAGGCTTCCTGGCACAGGAAGGTGGCTGCAAGCCACAAAAAAATGCTTTTGAAACATGAATCATTCTCATGCAGCCTCTGAAGGGTTAAAAGCCCTGGGCTGGAGTTCCTGGAAGCATAAGTATATCCTAAATAGTTATATGTCTAAATGAATTACTTCTCTAATGGCATTTTTATCCCCCATTGGCTTCCCGGATAATCCAATTTATTCAGATAGTAACAAGGAGTAAGCAGCTGGCAGCTTGCCGCCTGAGACAGCCAAACCAGAGCAGGACCTGGGCCGCGAGCCCTCGCTGAGGCCATGCTTGTCGTGCTTACTGGGTGGTGTCCATCCAAATGTCACCAAGTGCCTGTGAAAATGCTTCAAAACCTGGGGCTTTTCTCCCCAAACAAGTTGCTCAGCCCCAGTAGGCTGCTGGGCTCTGTCTTTGACCTGGAGAGGTTATGTGCCCTGTGGTGGTGCGCTCACAAAGAAGTCCAAGTGCTGCCTATTTATCTGATGTCTTAGCAAGTCTCATCATATGTGGCATTTTTACAGTTCCACAGGCTATGTCATCAAAAGCGTAATGTAGCTGGAAAATAAAACAAATGCCTCAGTGTTGCTAACCTCTGAAGCTGTGGAAAGAATCAGCTGACTTACCCGTAAGGTTTAGGGTAGAGTTGTGGCTTAAACCTGGCCAGCAGCCAACACCACGCAGCCGCTCGCTCGCTCACCCTTCGCTGCCCTGGGGAACGGGGGAGAGAATTGGAGGAGTAAAGGTAACAGACTCATAGGCTGAGATAAATCCAATTTAATAATTGAAATATAATAATAGAATATCCAAATAAGTAATGTGCCATGCAATTGCTCACCATCCCCCAACTGACGCCCAGCCCATTCCTGACTAGTGATCTTGAAGGAGAAAGTCCCGAAATTGCAATCCTGGAAGAGAGAGAACCAGCTTCCCAACTAACCCTCATCTATATACCGAGCGTGACACTGTCTAATATGGACTACTGGCCAGTTTGGGGCCATTGCTCTGGTTATGCTCCCTCCCAGCTTCTGATAGACCTGTACACTAGCAAGACATGGGAAGCTGGAAAGTCCTTGATTTCTTAGCAACAACTAAACCCATCAGTATATTTTCAGCACTCTTCTCATCCCATACTGAACCCATGCAGCATTATTCTGCCTACTAAGAAGAAAAATTAGCTCTGTCCCAGGCAAAACCAGGACAAGTAGGGCCTTTCATCAGGTAGTGACTGTGAATCTCGGTATCAGAGGTGCACAGAAATCAAACCTGACAGACAAAAACTGTAGTCTGTTGATAGAGATGTCTGATGGAGCTGAGAAAGTCTTGCCTTTTTCAGAAGCATCGTCCCAGAATATTTGGACTTTAAGTCCCATGTTGCTTTGGATGCTACATAGAAAATTTCTTCCATTTAACCAATTCTTTTAAAATTTTGTTTTTCTGGCAGAAAAGAGCACACCGATGAGTGTTGGCCAGAACCTGCTCCCAGGCCATCAGGCCATCCCAGGGTCACTGGGACTCAGTGTAGCTCATTGTCAACTGCAGGGGAAGGCCTATGGTAGAACGTGCACTGAGAGAACCACCAATATGAGTAACAGTTACCATTGATAATGTGATGATTTCCTACCAATATTTGGGTTACCCTCAGCTTCTCTCACCTTCATGGGTCTGCCTTGACTCAGTTCAGTTGTGTATGAGCAAAGGAAAGAGGAAGAAACTCTTTGAAGTTTCAAGGCTCTTTTCTTTGGGACTGCTGGTTTTTTTTTTCCTGCCTTTTAACTCTCCAGTGCTGACTGGATTGGAAGGTTGCTTGATTTATTTTTATCCATTCTTTCTTTTTTCCCCCCTTTCTTTTTGGACCCTTAACAAACTGAATCAACATATTCATGCAGTCAGTATTCAGTAGCCTAAATTATGCATCTCTGTAACAAAACTATTAATGAATTTGCATAGAATAACTGCCCATATACATGGTTTTTTACTGCAGGTATGGGGTGTACTGTTTTAGAGCCTCAGTGGTTTCTGACTAGATGAGGCAAGGTGGTTGCTTCAAGTGGAAGAACATGTTAAAAGAAAAGGAGGCCAGTCTGATTTCGGTCAAAGGCCTCTAGAAAGTGAAGGGTAAGAAAGAATGGGAGACAAGTAATTAAGCTCAGTAGGAGATTGAAGGAGCTTCATTTGTGTTCAAGATATCTGAGCACTGGGAAGTGTCCATATAAGAGGAGCTCTTGCTGATGGATGGTACCATTCTGAAAACCTAAAATAGTAGCCCCCACAACACAGTGTAATGGAGAAGCCAGGTTTTAAACAAAGAATTTAAGGAGAGAGGCATATACCACCTCTACAGCTGGTGTAGATGTTTCATGAGTCAAGTGGCTCTTTCAGTTTTGACCATCACCATCATAAAAAATCATTAGCTGTCATTTCACAGAAATAGAAGAAAATTGCCATGACTTATTCTCAGAATTCAAAACTCAGATACCTAATGGAGGTAAATCCCAATTGCAATAGTTTATCCTTACAGATCTCATTTTTCTGGAGACATCTTTTGGACATTTGTGTTCAGTAACATGGTTCTGTTGATCCAGGAGCACCTGCTACATAACCACTTTATGGCCTGTGTCTTGAGCTGACTTCCATAAAAACCTTCTTGTCACAGTGAAGTAATCTAAGTTTCCACTATACAAGAACTAAACAAGCATTATCTTCTCTCAGAGCAGCTATGTCTAGTGCTGGCAAGGCTCTCAGAGCAGAGGGCTCCTGGAAGCTCAGCAGTGGCTGGTAAATGAGTTGATATAATAATTTTTCTCCACCTCTTCATGAAATCCCTTTCATGATAAAAAAATATTTTTACTTTCCTTCCACTATAGCTGTATGCTCTTCCACCTGCTGACTGCACACGCAGGAGCAGGTCCTGCAGATGTTCCCTTCAGCACAAGGAGAAGCACTGAAAGGATGTGTAATGGGGAAGGGGCTGGGATGTTACCTTGTGCCCTGTGTGTGAGCTCTTACCTGACAAGACATGCATCTCCTACAGCCCTGCACTGCTCCACATCAAACCTCTGCCCTGCAGAGTTGGTGGCAGGCAGACCCTGGCTGGATGTCAGGTGCCCACCAAAGCTGCTCTATCACTCCCGCTCCTCAGCTGTGGGACTCCTGAGTAGAGAGTCACAGATAAGAAGACCCTGCTTTGAACCACCCTTTAAACCCAGACGGCTCCCAGCACAGGACCCAATGCCTCAGACACCCACATGAGGGTGACTTCTGTTCAGGGAGGGTGAGCATCACCTGTCTTTGCCTCTGGACTATTTTTTCTGTCCACTAGAGAGCACTCAAGTACAACCTATAGACCTGTTGCTGGTGCTAGCTGCAATCCCAGCTGTCCCTCACCCTCTGGGACCCAACTGCCCAGCTCCTGTCCGGCACCGTTTACTTGCACAGGCAATCCCACTGACTCCAGTCTAACACTCAGCTCATGCTCAAAACCTAACTCTGGGACCAGTTGCACTTGGATTTTCTACAGAGGTGAGGCTAGTCAGTGATAGGACCACCCTTGCTGTTAGGGGTGGTGTTTGTATTTACACAATAAGAATGTGTAAATACATTTTTAAAAAAATGTAGAAGTAAAAAAAAAAAAACAACAGTTTTACTCCCAATAGCTAAACTAAAAGCCTTTCTCTAACTCATAAAGCCAGAAGAGTTTTCTAAGCCACCTGTCGCAACACAAAGAGGGTTGTAGGGGAGCAAGTGTTAGGTTTACAGTTGGACTCGATAACCTTAAGGGTCTTTTCCAACCTAAATGATTTGATGACTCTCTTCTAAGTAGAAGTGGAATGAAAAAGGGAGAGAAGAAAGAAGTGCTAAAGGTTAGAAACTAGCAGCCAGCTCCTGTTCTCCATGATCTCTCCCTGTACTTGCACGGGGCTCTTCTGCCAGATAGGTCATTTTCCATACACCAGACTGGAGCACGGCAGGCAAGGATATAGAGAGAAAGTATGGAGATGCAGCAATCATCCCCGTCCCTGGTGCTCAGAAAGAGGCACAAGCGTATTTACTGTCCCTTGCCAGACATGACTCAAAAGCTGCTCCCTTGGCCCTTGCTGTGCTAACCTGAAAAACACATGAAGGAAATTTTTGCAAGGAAGGACTTGAGCAAGCTCAGATTGCTCAGGGGCTGACAGGCAGCTTCACAGCTTATGATCTGATATCTGTGAGGCAGCCAGGTCCTCTGCAGAGCTTACAGTCCAATGCCTGTGAGATAACTGATGGCCAGGTCCTGATCTCCTTGGGGAACAGTTTGGTGTTGAATCAGGGACCCATTTGGTGAGTGGACAACCAGAACCCTGAGAAGTGAGGACTGCACTGGAGCACAGCCATAGCAGAGACCCCAGACCTGAGAGGTGAAGGAGACAGTCCTCCCTGTCCATTCAACCCTGACTGGGACATGGACAAGGCAGGTTTGCACCAGGCAGCCTTTCACCACATGTGCTGGAGACCTTCCCACCAGGTGCCTTCTGCAGGCTCTTGAGTTCCCACAAAGGGTTAAAGTGAAGAAGGAAAACCTCCTCAAGCCTGCTAAAATATTGAGTGATTTGTGGCTGGGGTCTGTTCATTCATTTTGATGCAAGTGGACTGCAGCCCTACAGTTAATTCCTCTCTGTTCCCCATAAGGGCATGAGGGGATGGGGAGTCTCCATCAGGGCCAAGGTGTGATCCCATGAACTTGTTCCAGGGCCGCATCTCTCTCCTGGCCACCAAGCAGGGACCACATCTCTCGGCACCGCTGTGATTTGTAGCAGCTTGTGGATTTGCTTTTCGTCTCCCCCAGGACAGCAGGTGAACAACGGTGAGTTTATAATCCCGGGAGGAATTGTCCACTAGTTTTTGAATCCCTGGCAGAGGAATCTGCCTGTAATCATGGCAGGATGAGGAGAAATCAGAACCCTGCTTAGGGTATAGTAAAGAAAATGGGACAGCAGGGAGAGCAAGGGCAGAGGAATATATTTTAAAACAAAATAAACTGGCTATGAAAACACAGTTTAAAAGCTGAACATAACATTTCTTTTCAGCCTTGATTCATACTGGGAACAATACTATATTATTTAATTACTGAAAAAGGCTACACTAGAGTAATGGGATTCCAGAGAGATGATCAGTCTCTTTAGCACTCCTACCACTGTTTGTTTTCAAATGACAATTACAAAACCCAGATTGAACCACGAGGAGATTTTACATTAGGACTGAGCTTCTCCATGAGTTTCAAAGGTAGCCAAACTGGTGGATTTAAAGTTCACTCTTGTTACACGATGTGGTGAGGTTATTGATGGCCTGTCAAGGCAGTCTTTTAATCTACACACCTCCTAAACTCAGGATAAATTTATTCTGGGGAGAAGAGAGGAGAGTTATATAGCTGTTCTTCATTATGCCTCATGCTTCCTCAGCTAAACAGTTAACCTGTAATATGATGAGCCACATTTCAGGAATAATCTTGTAGAAAACATGGGTAATCCCTGCTGAAAGATAAACCTGGCTCTTGATCTGATTCAGCCCTGGAATTAAAATTCCACCTCTCTTAAATTTGGGAGTCCTAGGTAAATCATGCACAAATTTCATGGTAGCCAGTGAGGAATAAAAGATGAGATGTCCTAGTTTGCCTCTGTTTAATAAAACCAAGCCTTAAAATGCAGAAAATTGCCTGTATTATTAAAAAATCATATCTACAGTAGATAGATACAGTAGATATCTTTTCCCTCCAAAGGATAGTTTTTGTGTGGTTGATTCTTTACATAGGTGCAATAAAAAATGTATTTCCCCAGGTCAAGGAAAGGTGAAGGGGCAGTCAGTAACTGCACAAGTTTCCAGGTAGACTCCTAAATATGTTAACAAGTTTTTCAAGCGTATCTTCACCACGCACCTGACCTAAGCTGTTCCTCGAGGACTTTACTTTTGTTTCCCCCACTCCCACCAAATAAGCTCTGGAGGTTCATGTCCATGCTAATTTATTTGGTTGGAGAGAAACAAGAGCCTAAGGTCTGCTTGTCTTTGGTGCTGACTCCTGGCTATTCACTACCTGCGTGAAAAGTGGAGATGATTCCCTTTATGAAGATCCTGCCTGCAGGAGTAAGAAAAGGGCTTCTTGAGGGGGTTTGAGGTTCACGGAGACCCGGGCTCATCCACTGAACTACCCATCGCAGCACAGTTCAAGCCAGTCAAGTTGGAGTTGGCCAGATTTTCTCCCTGTATTTCTTTTTAAAATTGGGAAACTTTTCAGAGACATTGTTGGAACAATTCCTCCATTTTATGAGTGGTTCTGGACCTGACTGAAATTCTCCCAAATCTGGAGAGACCGTGGGAGGAGTCTTTACATTCACAACCTGTCTTATAAATACTGTATCCACAAGCCATCACTGTACAGAGGGAAAAAATACTGAGAAGATTCAGAGCTGGGTTCACCTGCAGTTTCCACATCACTAAATCAAGGCCCAGGTGAAGAAATGTAACTGTCCTTGTGTCTTTGGCTCTTATTAAAACTGTCAGCCCAGACTTGATCCATGCTGCATGGTGAGACCCTGGGCAGAATGTAACACCTCCTTGTTCTAAGTGCAAAGTGCTTGTTAGCAAACCAGCAGTTGCTTGCTGGACAATTATTTAATTTCGCACAGGAGCCAGTCATATTAAGTCATTTTCAGCTGCATTTTTCTTCTGGACACAGCGAGGTGCCCAAAATTGCATATTTTGACTTACTAACTTGGTAGGATCAATGTGTGAACCATAGAATAGGAAGAGCTCCCCGTACGCTGCTGAAGTGACCCACACACAGTGGTGAGTTCTTCAAGGATTTCTTAAATACTGGAAAGTCCTACCTTTGCTATTTTTTCCTACTAAATTCTGATGACCTGCTCATAAGGAACAACAGTTTGCTCAGGTGCTAAAATAGACACCTGGGTCTCTTTGCAGGCTGCCAGGCACCCAAGACATCCACATCTGCTGGTAGAAGAGACAGAAGGTCCAGGACAGACCCACTTTTCTGAGGAAGCATCTGGAGATCTGGATGTCTCAAGTGGCACTAGATGCTCACATTTAAGCATCTGAGATGGTCTCAGGTTCCTGAGCCCTCATGTGAGTGTCTGGGTGGGTAGGAACAGGCAGGCGGGCAAGGCAAAGCGAGCATGTTGCCTGCATCAGATACTAAAGGCGGAAACTTGTTACCTAAATACTGCTGTCAGCACAGCCCACACCGAGCCGCAGTCCCTGTGAAGAGCTGTAGAGAGGTAGCTGTGAACACGTGCCATTGTAACGTGTTAGGAAAGCAAGGTCGTTACTAACAGGGCATTTAACATCCCACCCCACAACATGTGTCTGTGGCTTTGTCCCCACGGCTGTCGCTGCCCGGAGGCTTGCCTTCGACTTTGGTGGGAGCACTAAACAGATGTGCAGGGACTGCAGGATTTACTACATTGCATGATACATCTATCTGGGCAAAGGTTTGCGGGCAAAAGGCTTGTTTTGACATATGTATTAAAATGATGCAAAGGACCCTTAAACAGGATGAGATTTGCTCATTTTATTAACTTGAGGGCTCTTTTGCGACAGAGTTGGAGCATTGCAAAGTTAGATGGAGCTTCACCTGACACACCTGTAGTAAAAGCTCTGTAACAGCTGCGCCCTCAACTCTTACACACTCTGAAGTCCCTCCGACAGCGTGGCACAAGGAAAAAGGGATGTGCCCACATGATGTATTCCTGTCCACAGCCCATTTTCCATCCCCCTGTTTTCCGCACGGTGCACATTGGGCTGCTTTACATACCCTTCACAGTTTAAGGAGCGAGAAACCAGAGTGGGTGTCTTCCAGACTGCTGGTGCCTTCCACATTTCATCGGTGCAAGGGGAAACACCTTGGACGGAGGCTTGCTGCTGTAACCCCCTTCACCAGGAGATGGTGCTCCTGGCCCGGGAGTGAGCCCTCCCTGCTCCGTCCCGCGGCAGCCACCCAGCCCCTCGGCTGAGGTGGATCTGGATGGCCCTGTGGGACCGTTTCTCCTCCTGTAAGCTTTTCATGCTACTCAACAGCTGAAGGAGGAAGAGGGCCAGGGAATGAAATGTCTACAAGAATAGTTGGAAAAGGCAAGATGGAAAAAGAAAGCAGAAATTGTGGGGTTAAAATGCAGAACTGGACAGGAGGCCAGAAGATACAGTTGTATACAAGTAGTGCATGAGCTGCTCAGTTTGCTCCATGGTTTATTCTGGTCCCTGTGGGACCTTGTAGGTGAGAGGCATCTCTCCTAACTGTCAGGTGCCCAGCCCAAATGACCCTTCCATCGTGGAAGGACATACTGCCTTCCAGGTCAGAGAGACGTGATCCAGGTCATCTAAAGTTGCAATCAAACAGGACTTTGGACCACATCCTTTTCCCATCCAGATACCCACCTTCCTCCACACCTCCTCCTCCTCCTCGCAACACAGCACAACAGCAAGCACAGAGGACTGAAGGGACAAGACCAGGCTGAAGCAGAGAGGTCTGCTCTGGCCCTCTGCATGCTTCAGGTGACCCCTGCAGATCACTGGTGCTCCAAGAGTAACTGTCAAAGAAACCAAAATTGATGCCTCTAACTAGGTACCTTGTGTTGTTAGGTGCACTTAAGTAGGATGGATCCACCTGTTGATTCCTGCTCAAGGTGATGTTCCTAAAAGGGAGGGGAATCACTTCTTGGGGATGGGACTTTGCCAGGGCCCAGTCACTGTGCAGAACTACTGGGCTGACCTGAACGACTTCAGAGTTTATCTCCATTTGGCTGGTCTACAGCAGGAAATAAAAGCATGGGATTAAGAGCATTTAAGTGAACAAGAGAGCAAAAGCATTGATCTGACAAGGAATAAACAACGCAGAAGGATGGGAAGATAACATAAAAGGGAAACACCAACACCCACCTTCCTGCTGTGTTCATAGCATTGAACACTTACATCCGGGACGTTAAGAGTGAGCCAGAACTGAGGGTGTTGCTCAGACTTTGCATTGGGATGGAGAGCAAAGGACTTGGGTTTGGTATGGAGAAATTCCCTGTCTCAGGTGGCAGAGAAGTGAGAATGACACAACAGCCAGGAGCAGTTCTGGCTGGGGAGGGATGGGGAGAGGGCAGAGAAGGGGTCTCCTGGGAATAGCTGGGAACTGGAAAGATCAGGATGAAGTACTGAATCCAGTGTTCCCTTTCTTGTGCTCCCTTGGGTGCCTGCTGGCAGGCATTCTCCCAGTCAGGTCTCCCCTTGGGACTGGCTGATACCCCCAGGTCTGAGGAGCCTTTGCGAAGGGGCTGGCAGCTGGAGGACAAGAAAATGGGACTGAGAAGGGGTAAAGGGATGAAATATGTAAAAATAAGGAAGCACAATGGAGAGCTTGAGGAGAGCTGTAGGAGAACACTTCCCATGGTGACATCTGGCATGGACAGCCAGGGCTGGGGAGACAGCTGAGGTCTTTCTGCATGGGCAGACCAAAGCCTCTGTAACAGCTGTCTCACCTGGGCTCTTTGGTTAACGCTGCAGGAATCACTTTCTGGCAGCACGGCTCTCCCTTCAGTAACTAGTAATGGGAGGACAGTGATTAATTAGATGGAGAAAGAAGCCAAAATGAAGCAAGGTGAATCCCAGCCCTTCTAACCAGATGCTAGCCTGGTCTACCATGGTAAGGACACTTGGGGTGAGTCATTGCCCCAGTTCGGCATCTGCAGCTTGGTGTGCTGACAAATTACCTGCTGACTCTGCACTTTTCAAAAATCAAACAGGCTTTTGTTTTTTTATAAATTGACTGAGCGCTCAACTGTGTTTTAACTTGCGATCTTCAGGTGGCTTATGCCAGACCCTGTCGACCAGATGCTGAATAGGACAATTTTCCCCGAGGGGAATGGAAAGTCTAATCCAAGAAGCTTTTATGTTTCCAGAAGGATTGAACTCTCAGCAAAGCACTTCCATAAGTCTCCTGTCCCCTGGCTAGAGTATAGTGTTCAAATAGAAAGTGATGTCAGACGAGCACAGCTTTAGACATCCAGATCGCGGTGACGTAAGGTCTCTGGGCCTGAAGGAAAGCAGCCTGACGGGGTCTTTGAATCCATCTGATGTTTCATGCATGGACTTTGTAGCTTGATTTGTCTTGTCTTCCCTGGCTATCCCTGTGCAGACAATCAGGAAGAATTCAGCTTGGCTCCAGTTGAAGTAAGTTTTGGAAGGAGCTGCTGGAGGATTTGGAAAGAAAATGATGCTGTTGCTCGGTTACGTGCTGAGCTGGCCTTGCCGTCACTTGTAGCCATCTTGCTAAGAGAGATTTGTTAAGTGAAGCAACAAGAGGCTTCTTGTGTGGTCACTACATGAAAACATATTCTTCCAAACAACTACGAACATAGATATTCTGACCACTCTGAACTTGCTCAAGAGTTGCAAGTTTGGTTGAGCCCACTGGCTTAGCTAATGGAAACAGCCACAAACACCTTCAGTTTTGAAGCATGGAGGGGGTTTGTCACCACAGCTTATTTTTATTCCATCAAAAAGTGCTGATGACAGGAAAGGTGAACATCTGTGGAGTTACAGGGCTGTGGAATTGCAGCTATGACACCAGGTACATGGTTAATCCTTGAGGAATTCCTTTCTGCCTCAGTTTCTTCCTTTGAGAATTGGGCTTCCATAGCTGGTGGGGTTCTGGTTAAATCAAATACCCTCTTCTTTCCTTTGCTGAAGAGCATCTGCAGGGCAGCCCCGCTCTGGTAGGCAAGAGTCCCAGGCTGGGACCTGGTCCACAGTTGCAAAAGAGTATGCAGACATGGTAGGAGAGTCCACCTTGACCAGGACTCAACCCCATGCATGGAAATGAATGAATGCCCTGCATGCAAAAGTCTCCAAGCACCATGGACAATGCAAAAGGACAGGCAGAGCAGTGCTGGGGACCAAGAGAGGAAACAGAGGGAGGGAGATGGCTATGGAAGGGACGAGCCCAAGTATCAGCAATGCAGGAACTATTCCTTCCTTATCCTGCAGGAATCAGCATCCCAAATGTGTTCCCAGTAAAAAAAAACCAAAACAAAAAAAAACGGGTTTAATGAGCTGACTGCCCCCTTCTTTCTAAAAACCTGCCCAGAAGGACCTATTGGTGAAGGAAAGGAAGAGACCGTGGTGGGACACAGTGTGAGCAGTTAAGGTACAGCAGTCAGGATTCCTCTTGGGCATACAGCCATTGGCTTCATGTTATTTGTGACAGGTTCTTAGGGAAAAATTAGAGGCAAATGTGGCCCTTCATCTTAGGTTCTGGTGGTCTTCTGGTTTGTTTAATATTTAGTGAAAAAGGTGATGAGATAGTCTCAGAACCATGTTTTTCAGTCTGTGCTGGAGGTACCCAGAGGATTTGCAAGTGTGAGAACAAGGAGAGATGCAGCTGGAGCTAGTGTCACCACACAGGTTGAGGGCCACCATGGGCAGGAGCACATCGCTGTACCCACAGCAATGAGGAGTGCCATGGCAGGTGCACCTCCTACTAGACCAAGTTGCTCAAGGCCCCATCCAGCCTGGCCCTGGAGGTGTTCAAGGCCAGGTTGAATGGGGCCTTAAGAAACCTTGTTTAGTGGGAGATGTCCCTGCCATGGCAGGGGGGGAGGAACTGGATGATCTTTGAGGTCCTTTCCAACCCAAACCATTCTATGATTCTACACTCGCAAGAGAAACAAGTCTATTTGCTGGTGAAGCCAAACAGACATAAAATCTCCTTTGGTTATATGGGTGTTTTTTCTGTATAAACTTGCTAATTGAGTTGTAAAATAAAACTGCAGCCTTTCCTCTCCAATTTCTGCTGCTGCAGCAGCGTGCTAATTTGGTTTTGGAAGGGGGCTGGTAGAAGGTGGCTCTTTGCCAGCGTGAAATTATGCACAAAAGGTTTGCACTGGGAGAGAAGGGAGCCCGTCCTCGGGGCAGGGACGGTCTGGGGGCAGGAGCTGCTGTGCAGGGCTGGGGTGGCTTGGGAAGGTCCTGCAGCTGGGCTGGGCTGATGGAAATTCAAGAAAGCCCAGAAGAGTTTAGATGAAGCTGCAATGGAGAACAGATGGGAAACTCAGCGCTCGTGCACCTCAATAGACGCTGTGTGGTTGAGAGGATGGGCTGCGGGATTTCACGGCTCCTCTCCGGCACAGCCGGGCAGGATTTTCTTCTTGTGTCTGTGTGCCCACGTGTGTGCCAGCTGGCGCGGGCATGCGTGCCTGGTGCGTGCAGACCTGTGTGCAGACGTGCGCAAGCGTCGCTCGGGGTTGTGTGGGTGTGTGCATGCCTGCATTTGGGTCTCCATACAGACGGTGAGGACAGGGATCTGGCTCTCATCACCCAGCAGCACACGGTTCCACCACGGGGATGAGGATGGTGTGGTGCCAACTGCCATGGAGGAATCCATTGCTCAGCTCTGCTGGCTTACACCACCCGGGGATTTGGCCTCGCTGTCCACACTGGGGGCTGAGAGGAGGACTGGTCTGGGGGTGAAAAAGCTGGGGGGAAAGGAAAAGCAGAGGGCACAGCCTGGCTGTCTGTTGCATCAATGTAATTTTAATTTTTAAAAGATACACAGAAAAATCCCGGTGACAGTTCCAGTCCCTGGGAATCTGGCAAAGCCCGGAGTTCCTCACGTGTGGCAGGTACACACACCCCAACAGCGGGAGGATGCACAGGCGTGGGTGGCCCAGCCCATGGCCCACACTCACCATGTCTGTACCTTTCGCTCTCCCATGAAACTTCCGGGTGAACGGATTCGAGGCAGGAAGCTCCAGAAACCCTCACAAGAAGCCCAGAGGTTTATGGATAGACTTGTCTGCTCATTTCCTAAAGCTCCGCAGTCCTTCCTGTCACATCATGTTTCTGTCCTTCTGCTGAGCCTTTTGGTTCCTTCCTTGGGCAGCACTGGGGAGGGAGCGCTGCAGTACTACACAGTGGGGGCATCAGGAGAACAGTCCTGGGGCCACTGGTGGAGGTGGGATGGAGAGATGCTGGCCAGGACAGGCCAGGTGCCGGCCAGGACAAGTGATAACGGGCACAAACTAGAACATAGGAAGTTTCATCTAAACATGAGGAGGAAATTCTTTATTTTGAGCGTGGCAGAGCACTGCAACAGGCTGCCCAGAGAGATGATGGAGTTTCTGTCTCTGGAGACATTCAAAACCCAGCTGGGTTCCTGTGTAACCTGCCCTAGGTGAACCTGCCCTGGCAGGGGGGTTGGACTAGATGATTTCCAGAGGTCCCTTCCAACCCCTACCATTCTGTGATTCTCTGATTCTGTGACAGAATCAGGTCTCTTCTCCCAAATGTTGGTCTCTTCTCCCAAACTACTAATGATGGGATGAGAGGAAATGGCCTCCGGTTGTGTCAAGGGAGGTTTAGATTAGATTTTAGGAAAAAATTCTTTACTGAGAGAGTGACTGGGCACTGGAACAGGCTGCCCAGGGAGGTGGTGGAGTCACCATCCCTGGAGGTGTTTAAAAAGCGGGTAGATGTGGCACTTGAGGCTATGGTCTAGTGGTCTGGGAGATGTTGGGATGAAGGTTGGACTTGCTGATCCTAGAGGTTCTTTCCAACCATTTTGATTCTATGATTCTCTCCCACCTTCAGCACCCAGCCCCGCTGCCACCGACTCTGGCGCTTCGAGGGCACCCAGCCGGGGTCCCGGCACGCTGCCGGGGGGCGAGCGAGGCCTCAGGGGGTGCGAGGCCTTGCCGGGTGTTGTTTTGAAGGGACCACGGGGCGCCAGGTGCCCCGCGAGGGGCGCGAAGGGCTGCTTGGGGCCAGGCCGCCACCACCACGGCGGGACGCGGGGATTCCTCGGCCCACGGACAGCGCGGGCGCTGGCTCCGCCGCTTCGCCCGGGGCCGTTTGTCCGTCCCGAGCAGGGACCCGCCCGCCGCCCGGCGAAGCGCCTGCGAGGTGGCAGCAGCGGGACCCCCGAGGGGCCGCAGGGACGGATGCTGGTGAGGAGCGACCTGTTGGGGGTTGTGGGGAGAAGGGGAAAGGAGAAAACGCGCCGCGCTGGTTGCGGCGAACCCCCGCATCCCCCCCGGGCCCGCGGCGGCGGCGCTCGGCTTTGTACGTGCCGGGAAACGGGCAGTTCCGGGCCGGGCAGTAACATCCCGGTCCGTGCCCACCTCGTGACCGCAGCGGGGGCCCGAGGAAACACCGGGGATGGACCGAGGAAGCCTCCGCGGGACGGACGGCATCCCCCCCGCCGCCCGGCCGGGGCTTCGCTTTGCGGCGGTGCCGGTGTCCCCAGGCGGCGTTACCGGAGCTGATGCGGCAGCGCGGAGCCCGGGCCCCCCGGCGCCGCCCCGGCGCCGCGGGTCGCTCCGCCCGGGGCCAGCCCCGCATTGCGCCCCGCGTCTCCGGGAGCGCGGCCGCGGGAACCGCCTCCCGCGGGGAGGACAAAAAACACCCGCTGGGGACCGAGCCTTTCTCGTTATCCGCCCCACGCCCCCCGTGCGTTTCGCCGCGGGGCGCCGGGGACCGGGCAGGTGCGGGCTGGACCGACCGGGCGTGGGGCCCCTTCCCTGCCCGGAGCTGCGGGGGTGCCGGGGGTGCCTCCTTGCCCGGCGCAGCGGCGGGGCTGGCCGCCTCCTTCCCTTCCGCAGCCCGCTCCGGCTCCCGGCGGCGTTCGCTTCTCCGGTGCCGCACCGCGGCGAGCCCCCCGGCGTCCGGCCCCGCGGGGGACGTGAGCGGGGCGCAGCCTCTGCCGGGCTCCGCGCATCGCGCTGCCCGGTATCCGTGCTCGCGTCCCCGCGCCCTCGCCTGTGCCCTCGCTGCCATCCCCGCATCGCGCAGCCCCGCCGCCGCGCTCCCGTCCCCGCATCCCGCCGGGGCGCGGCTCCCGCCCGGGCCGGCCCCGAGACCCGCGGAGCCGCCGCTCCCCCCCGGCGCTCCCCTCTCCCCGGCGGCGGGATGCCGGAGCTGGGCGGGGGGGGGGGGATGCTGGCGGAACGGGGTCGGGTTTGCCCGGCGAGGCGGGGAGCCCCGGGGGAAGGCGGCCAGCGCCCGCCGCAGGATCGCGACTGTCGTGATCGTGGTGTAGTTTTGCGGCGCAGCGCCCGGGCGCCGCGGTACCTGCGTGCGGGGCTGCGGGCCGGTGCGCGCCTGCCGCCGCCGGTGCTACCGGGGAGGGCGGCAGATAAAGCCGGCCGCGGGTCTGCTGTCCCTTCATCCCGCGCCCGTTTCTGCCCCGCAGACGCCCCCGGCAGCTCCGGCGTGCGAGCGGAGGGGGGTCTGCGCGGTCTCCGCGGCGTGCGGAAATAAACCCCGAAATCCCCGCTCCTCCCTCGTCTTCCTTGCGGGGAAATTCCGCCGCCTGCCCCAGGCCGAGCGCCGGGGCGGGGGTCTGGTGGGTAACCGGGGCTTAACGTGAAGGTCACCGGTTAACGAGGAGATGGATGGGAGAGAAAAGCCCGGCGTTAACCTCCCGTGTCAGCCCCCCCCGCTCTGGGGAGGACAAAACAAAAGCAGAACCTGCTCGCGGGGGGATGAATATTCATCATCCTCCTCGGCTGCTCTGGGACGCGCAGGGGAGGAAAGTTGGGCAGAGGAGCCGCCCTCCCAAAGCTGGTTTTCCGCCGGGGTGCGAGAAAATCCCCCTTTGCTGAGCGAGGGCTTTGTCGGGGGGAATTACCCGCCTTTCGCCGGATTTCTCTTTTTTTTTTTTTTTTTTTCTTTTTTCTGCTGCTGCAAGGAAAAAAAAAAAAAAAAATAGG
>JAVSBS010018808.1:51209-70531 GCA_033124195.1 Coracias cyanogaster | reverse complement strand
GGCGCTGCGCGGGGCGCTGGCCTCCGGGGCGGCGGCATCGGCATCGGCACGCTGCCGCGGCGGGCTCTGGAGCCGCCTGCGGGCCCCTCCCCCGCTGCCGCCGGCCGCGCCACGCCGGTGCGCGGCGCACTTCGCTTTCCAGCCGGACCCGGCGCCCAGCGAGTACGGTGAGAGCGGGGCCGGGCCGGGGTCCACCCTCGCTCTGCTGCCGGGTCCGCCCCGCCGCCGCCGCCTCCGCCGCCTTCTTGGGGGAGGCCCCCGCGCGGCTGGGGGAAGGAGGGAAGGGGAAGGGTGGGCACTTCCCGCCTCCGCCCCCTCGGGCCGCCCTGCCCCGCCGAGGCGGTGGCGGTGGCCGCGGCAGTGAGGCGTCCCCGGCGGGGCAGCCACCGCCCGCCCAGGCCGGCGGCGGCCTCGGCCTCCGTGCACCTCCCCCGCTGTGTCCGCGGCGCTTCCACCCGCGGGTTTTCCGCGGAAAACTTGGGCTGTGGGTGGGAAGGCCCCCGTGGGCCTCTGGCGGTTGGTGCTTCAGGCTTCTTCGGCGCCTCGCCGGTACCGCTCGCAGGGGTCTGATGAAGTGTTTTGGGGCGGTCAGTGCGATAGTTGCAGTCGGCCTCCCCATCACATGCTCAGACCTGCGAGCCATTCCCCCTGCCCCTCTCCCGTTTCAGTGATAAAGCTTCTAGCAGTGACTTAGTGACTTGCATCCATCCCTGTTTTTTTTTTTTTTTTGTTGCATGCTTCAGTCATGCATGTGGGAATAAAGCTGTGGTTAATAAAGGCTGCTGTCAAGTGAAAGGTCTGAGGTAATCTTCATGATCACACGCTTGATAGTAAACACAGATCCGTTGGAAATGCACAGCTCATGATGAAAGTTAGGGGTTTTACTTTGTTTCTGAGCTGCGTCCCTTTAAATGACTAGTGCTGAGTTCTAAAAGAAGCCTGCCAGCTCCAGAGTACCTGTTTTCTCTCACGTGAACTACGCTGCCTTCTAGAAGGGTGTTTCATAGTTATATACCTTGGTGTTCCAGCTTGGCCATTAAGTCTGAGAAAACTCTAGGCCTCCGTTAGTTATTGAGAGGTACAGACATCCAGGCTGTCAGGGAATAAAGTCTCTGTGCTGCAGATCCCTACTTGGGATCACAGTAAGGAAACTCTAGTGAGACAGGCCAGTTTTTCTTGCCATTTTTTAATAAAAAACTACTTACCTTTGACTTTAAAAAAAACTTTGAAATTATGTGAAAAATAGTGAAAGTAAAGTTATGTCAGTACTGATCCTGATACTGTTAAGACAATGGTTTTGCGATGCTGCAGTTCATATCTGAAGAGCATAATTAATTTCTCCTTTCCTGCAAGGGCTGGTACAGAGACCTTTAATAATAATAGGTGTCTGTAAATGGGCATCATTAAAGAAACATGAAGTATCCTTAATGAGATCTAGTGAATCTAGCAGAAAGGATCCCAATCCTCAAAACAATAATGCTTTGCGATGGTCTCTTTCTTTGAAAAACTTGTATTAGTCATGGTTCCAGGTGTTTGACCAAGCATTGCAAAGGTGCATTTGCTCTAGCTAAGAGCATGGTTTTTGGAAAAAGGTTGAGTAGTAGAATTACAGTCCCTGGGATTGCAGAGTATACCATGCTCAATCCCATCTACCTCATAATTGAAGTTTACTCAGCAGATGAGTCTTGGGTGCTCCTAACAGGGACCTTGTTTATGACTGTTAACTAAGTCACCTAGTGTTTTCTAATGTACTTTTGTGTTTTGAACCAAATCAAATGGCTAAATAATCACATTCACACAGGGCAAACTCAGAAGATGAATCTCTTCCAATCCATAACAAGTGCCTTGGACAATGCTTTAGCCAAAGATCCAACTGCAGGTATGCTAGACTTGTTGGTGTGTTTCGCTTTGTATAAATTGCATTTTATTTTGCCTATTTGTGTACAATATTAAATGCATTTCTTGTGGCCTGTAAAGTTTTCTAATAAGTTATTTCTATACTTTAATCTCAAAGTTTAAGAATGTATTAACAGATTATTAATGGATTATGTGATCTGAGATGCTGCTGTGCCTTCTGTATTAGCTGGGTGTATTTTGCTTGGCTGTTGAGAAAGTAAGATGCATTGCTTAACATGCTTTGGTATTACTGATATGAACTGGACTTAAGGGCAACTTGAGTCCCACCAGTTTGTAAAGGGGTTTTAAAAATTTAAATCTTAGTTTTTCGTTCCTTCAACTCTCCATGCAAAAAGTTTGGTCTTTTTTTAGAGACTATATATTCCTCTGTCCATTTTCCCATCTTTCCTTCACTGCTCTCCAAAATTATTTTCCAGTTTTTTTTTTTTTTGCACATTGTCGTGCATAGGCCATACAAGATCTTCTAGGCTGTTGCAGTCTGGGTGACCTATAACTTTAAAGATGCTAGTTCATTGTAGCTTTACTTGAAAAGATTGTCCTAAACTCTTTTTCACAAAACTCTTTATTCCACTTTTAATTCTTATACATAGCAGGAAGTCTGTTGCTTCTGTTGTCATAACAAAGGCATGATGATGGTCAGATATCTGAAAGAGGTATTTTGTGTCATGAGCACAGCTGCAAAAGCTGTATGATCTTGTGTAATTTGGGGTTTTCTTTTTAGTGTGTTAGTAACTCTTTTTGGCACTGCTTGAACCGCTGCTCAACCTGAAGTCTGACTAATAATCTCATCTGTTAGGACAAATTCCCTCTTCTCTGTCCAGTAGTATGCCTGTATGCATTCTCTCTTTAAACACAATGGTGTTATAGTAACCTTTATTAAATTAAACTTAGACAACTGAGGGTAAATTAGTGCCAAGAGAATGCTTTAGTACCCTTTCTGAAGAATCAGCCATCTAAAAGTAAGTAGAATGTTAGTCTAGCAGGAACCTAAACTCGTATACAATCTTCAGCCTTTTAGTTGCTCTAAGGTTCCAGTCATGCTCCTCAGCTTTGCAGGGCTGCATCTTTGCAAAGCCCTTTGCAAGACCGTGTTGGAGTTCTACAGCCCAGATGTGAGTTGTCAGTATCACCCTACTTACTGAATTAATTAGTACTTCTTGCAATAGAAAACATGTCCTTCATGTGTTTTTAGTTGTATGGGAATTGAGCAACTGTTGTTGGAGTAGTGGAAATCCTCATACTTCTGTGGATGAGAATGTAGAATCTGTCCAGGAAAATATTTTCAGTGGCTGAACAGAATGAGTAAATCCATGAAAGTTTGCTAATACCAGCATTAAATGAGATATTCTTTTAATGCCAGCTGGCTCAGAGGAGAGTAGCCATATGGTAATGGAAAGGCCTTACAAAGATTCTAAGTACATAAAAACTCAAAACAAATTAATGTTAAAAATGAATTAGAGAGATGATTTGGGGACACGCTTCAATTGTATACTCCATGACTCTGTTGGTTTTACATCTTTGACAAGTTGTTTTTCTTCAAGTAGTGTCATTAATATGATTGTCAGAAGTGTGATAACCCTAAATAGTGCTTCTAAGCAGAAATTTATTTTAGTAGAATTAAAATTATATTTTAAAGGCAAGGAGGCTAGCTTGCTATTTTGTGTCCCTGAGAATATGGAGAGCGTTGAGGAATTTGGGATTTACCAGAACTGATCCCAGTTTATGCAAGCTGCCATTGGTGATACTGCTGCATCTCTCTCACATGCTTAAGGAAGTTGAAATGGGCAATACTTACTTCTGTGAATTCAGTAACAAAACTGTTTTAAGAAAAATTAGACATAATCGTTCCATAAATCAATGAAAAAAAATCCCAGATTATTTGATATGAGGCTACATTTCAAAGGCAATTACTTCTAGTGATAAAACTGTATTGGCTACATCACCCACACTATAAGCATAATAGTGTTTAATATTAAGAGTTATCCTGGTTATTAGATAACCATCTTTTCTGTAGAAGAATTCTTCCTCTGAAGTCACTCTTCAGGGATTTGATAATTATGTTTGGAGAAGGTTTGAAATTTCATATTGCATTGGTATTTTGAAGAAAACTTCAATTTTTTCAAAAGCCAGTTACTGAAATCTGTGGATGAAGTATGCAAGTGATTACCAATTGAAGCAGAACACGACTTGAATGACTCTTCATTGATTGAATGTAGTTGTTTCTTGGAATTGCTTTTATTCATTTCTATTTAGATATTGTGCTATTATAGAATAATTTAGAAAAATAGATGGTTTAATGCAACCAGAGCTGAATCAGTTTCATGAATTCTATTTTGAGAGCTAGTTGTGTTGCTGTTCTGATTCCTCATTAACCTTGGTTCTTTATTTGTTGTAGTTGCGCTGTGAATGAGAAACACTTAGGTCTAAATAAATCTTGAAGTAAAATGCAATGTTAGGTGCTACTTATGTTAGTGTCTCATATAAAACCTTTAAAATACGTTCATGAAAAATAAGATGCTTTAGAGTAACAGTAGCCTCCTCTATTCTTATTTTTCAGTAATATTTGGTGAAGATGTGGCCTTTGGTGGAGTCTTCAGGTGTACAGTCGGCTTGCGAGACAAATATGGTAAGTTGACTTTTAAATCTGACATTATTTTCATATTTGCCTCTCTGTTGTTTTGTACCCCTCTGTGGTTTGTGGGAGAAGAGAAGAACACCAGGGAGAGAAACCTTGTAAATAGACTTCTGTTTTCCTTTCTGTTCTGGGAAACAGAGAAAGTTTTGAATATGCTACCATTTGTGTAAGCTTTCAAAGCTTTTGAAACTTGCTGACATAATTTCAAGAGTCTTCTTATCAATATAACTTCATTTTCTTAAACGGCAGTTGGATCAGATATTAATGATTGTGGCCCCGTTTAATTAATAAAATTAAAGCCTCTTAGCAACAGTACATGGTAATGATTTTTTGTCCTATCTGTCAAGAACCATGAAGGAATTACATTAAAATGGATTTAAACTAATTGTTAAATACAGTATTTTCTGGCATGGCCTGGAAAGCCAATATAGAAATGATATGTTATGGTTATGCTTGTGCTTAATCTATAATGTGATTGGTTTACTTCTTTGGCTCAAATGAAGGCATTCCAAGAAATGGTACAACCTTTTTCTCCAGGAATCTTAGAAGTAGCCTGTATCATTAGATCAGAAAACCAGGTTGTGTTGGGTTTACTATGACACAGGTTTGCAAAAGTATATGAAAAATAAGATGGTACTTAACCGTCTTGTACCTCAGACAGTTGATATGAGTTCAGTCGAAGAGGAAAAGTGGTTACTTGCAGGAACTTCTAAATTTTTGTTGAAAACCTTTTTTAATTTTAAATAGGGAATTTCTTCAAAACTTGAAGGAGCTTTTAAAAATTGGTGTGATCTGTGATTTAAGTTAATCCAAATATTGTGTTCATTTTAGAAGAAACTTAGTTCTGCTATTTCTGAGAGACAGTCTCCTACAGCTGAGTATCAGTGGCTTCTATGAAAGGTGGAGGAAGGAAAACACTTTCAGACCGTATGTTGTTGAACAAGCATCTAAGTGTCATGTTCACGGTTCTGGATGGATAGAATTTAACCACCCAGTTAGTGACACTTGGTTGGCCAATCCAGAGGACTTTTCAAAGTCCTTCATTGTTCTTCCAGTTAAGTTTCTTTGGTTTTCGGTTTGGTGTGGTTTCATTAAGTACCCATTTTGTTGCAAGAAGTACTGTTGCTGGAGTGCTAAAAAAAGAATCAATGTTTCATCTATGGCATGCTAGGTAGCACACAGCAGTTTATAGGTCTTGGAAACTGCTTGCGAATACAGTAACCTGATAGCTTTTAATTTGGCAGTCACTGTCTCCCCCACTGGGCTATTAAACAGGAGAGGTTGTAAAAAATGTTAAGTTTCGGCAGTTTACTTTCTTAACGGTACAAAGATGACTGGAACTGCTTGCATTTGGTGATTCAATCTCTTTCATTCTCCTTATCTGGAGGAGGTGAATTACTGCCACCAAGATCCACTTAGGAGTGAACCAAAAAAGGGAAAGGAGGAAGACTGTACTTTTAAGAACTTTTAGAAATGTAACCATATTTTGTTGTTGCTCTGCTTCAGTTATTATGTGGATGTTTTCTCACTCTCTGGTTTATACATTAATGTTCAAATAGTTTGGATAGACTTTGATTAGCAATGATCTTTGGTGTTGCATGCTGAGGTTGAGTTAGAGTACTGTGTATCCCTGGTGTGATATGCTAACCTTGTTGACTAGACTTCATGTGAAAATGAAGCCTCTGAGATGGCAGTCAGTTGCTGGAAACACGGGCAACAGAAGACTTCGTTTAGGAAATAAGCAACAGGAGAAATGGTTTCATGAGCATCCTTTTTGTTTTTCAGTGAACATCTCCAGTTTAAAAGACAAAAGGAACAAACTTCATATATTAGGGTGTTGCTTTGAGGGTCACTTGTTGATTATCTTTGATGTAGGAAAGTAATACAATAGTTGAATGAAGGAAAGACATTATTTAATTCTTGTAGTAGCGTTTCATTGATGGTATATTCAAAAGTGCCAGTGCTGTTCAAAGACTCTGTGATAGCCCCTTCCCAGAGGGCAGGGGCTACTGTTGAGATGTGTACTGTTGAGGTAGTGCAAGGAACTGTTGACAACTGCATTAGTCAGTATAAGTAACAGTCACAGCACATCAGCAGCTGAGCTCGAGTTAGATGTGTTTTAGGGGTATAACAATAAAGATTTATGATGAGATTTTTGAGAAAGTTGTGACATGACTTTGGGAATATTTGAAAAGAACTCTTTTGAAGTGTGAGAGGCAACATGAGAAATTGTGGAAGTGCTTCGATGAACATTGAAAAATGGCTAATGAAAGCTAGTATTGACATTTGATCAAAAGGGATATTGACCTCTTTATGGTGAATAAGAGGACAGATTTGATAAGGAATAACCAAGTAGTGCTCTTGTTTCATGTGATTGTAAAATCAAATGGGTGGTACATAAAGTGCTGGTGAGATCAAATTAGCAAGGTAGGAAACTATCTTTACATTCATTCAGAGCATTGCAAAGATTGTATTTGCTAAAGTGTGTTAGCTAGAAGGAGAAATTTGAAAAGCTTTTTGCTCTTTTTCCACTTAAAAGAGAAGAAGGTTGTCTAGATTAATTATAGAAAGGTCTTCCCAAAGTCTTGCAGATTCTGAGATTAGGACTAGGTGAGAAGTGAAGATATTGAGAGTGACTGAGAGAGAAGGGGATGGAGAAGGCATGACAGGAAAAATAAACAAGAGTTCTTTGTGCTGCTGCTGAGGTGCCCATAAATGAAGGCAGTATGTACAAGTTTGGACAGAAAGAGAAGTCTGAAGATAAAGTGAATTTAGGAGTAATTCACATAATGATAATTCAACTTTGTAAGGCAAATAAGATGGTACAGGTAACTTGGCTACTTCTGTCATTAGTATTGAAATCCTGTAGAAAACAGGCAGTGGTTGAAGAGTGAATGGCAGAGAAGAACTAGAGGATGTACTGAAAATGTAATGCTGAGGAGAACCAGGAAATACTGAAAGCATAAAAAATTGAAGGAATCCAACGTTGAGAGGCGTATGGCTGTTTATCAGTGTTGTCTTAAAGACTAAAGAAATTCTAGATGCAGTGCTTGGCTAGAGTATGTGTAAAATAAGGAGGAATTCTCAACAGAATCAATGAACAAACAACCTTATGGATCTTACCTGTACGGGGAAGATTGCATACACTTTGTGACTCTGCTTTTCTCATTCACTTCCTGCATTTACCATCAACATAATAATAGGAGATACAAGTGATATGAGGTTTTTTTTTCCTGTATGTTGGTGTAAAATATGAAGGAATTAATGTTTTTTTTTAAATTCTCCTCTCCTGGAAGAGGTTTGTTTGTGTGTTCTCGCTGCCCCCCCCCCCCCCTTTTTTTTTTCTGTAGATAATAAAAATCACTAGGTGGCAGTCTATGCCTATAAGTAGTTCCTTTGGTACAAATTGATTGTTCCTTTTTAAGCACTTTTATAGAGGTCAAGGTCTAAATATCACCTAATATTATAGTAGGAAGAATTTAGTGTATTAATACTCTGTAGTAGTACTAAACAGATGTTGGTTGCTATCCGGCCTGTGACTGAAGTATCTCTGGAGAGATAGAGGAGAAATTTGCTGTTAGAGTAAATCTGTCATCAAATCTAAACCCTTTTTTTTTGCCAGGAAAGCCATTTAAGTCTGAGTGTAGACTAATGTTTTAATATAAACACAGTTAGAGGCCTATACTAGTAAGTGAAAGAAGTCAGCTTGTTGACTTCGTAAGGAAGTAAATTCTAATTTTCGACTGGATGAATTTTTAACATGCTACAAATAATTTTGTTTGAAAATGTTTAATTGAGGAATCATATGTAAACAAGTCAGTATGTGGAAGATTCTCTTCCATGATAGCTATGACTTAGAATAGTATATTTGTTCCTGTACATCTTAATGTCATCTGAAATAGGCAAATCCAGTTTTCTGTCATCGCTTTGCTGCCCATGATCCTCCTATTGGTGTTAGTGTGTTTTGCATGAACTGAATGCTTAGAAATCTGTTGCTGTATAATCCTTAATCCTCTGTCCTGAAAATGAGTAGAGTCCTTGACATTTCCATGGAGAGGTTTTTTTTCAGATAAGGGAAGGGGAATAAGTCTTGTACAGTTTTTTATTTTGTCACCTTCCTCTGATCTTGCCCTATCTTCCTCTGTCTTGATTGATAGCTTGCTTCCTTACCTCTTGTATTTATGTTGGGTATTGTATTTCTGTTGGGTACGTAAATGGATAACATCAATGGATTCTTAAATTGGAAAAATATGATCATTACTAAGGAAGTTGTAGTCTAAATATTATGTGTGTAGGATTTGTCTTGGCAAAGGCACAATGTAAAAGCCAGATCTAAGCAAGTAGTTTAGGTGTCCTCCAGTTTCCATATCAATTCCAGCAGGTAATTTGTGCTGTCTGTTTAAGAGTATTCAAGACTAGCTATGATCATAGAATCAAAGAATCACTAAGGTTGGAAAAGGCCTTTAAGATCATTGAGTCCAACCACAAACACTACCAAGGCCACCACTAAGCCACATCACTAAGCACCACATCTGTGTGTCTTTTGAACACCTTCAGCAACGGTGACTCAACCACTTCTCTGGGCAGTTTGTTCTAGTGCTTGACAGAATTTTCAGTGAAAATTTTTTTTCCTAGTATCTAGTATAAACCTTCCCTCATGCAACTTGATGCCATTTCTTCTTGTCCTATGACCTTTTACATGGAGGAACAGACTGACCCCCACCTCACTACAACCTCCTTTCAGATAGTTGTAGAGAGTGAGGCTCTCCCCTGAGCCTCCTTTTCTCTGGGCTAAACAAACTCAGTTCCTTCAGCCACTTCTCATAAGACTTGTGCTCTAGACCCTTCACCAGCTTTGTTGCCCCTCTTTGGATATGTGCTTCATCACCTCAATGTCTTTCTTGTCGTGAAGGACCCAGAACTGAACACAGTACTCAAGGTGTGGCCTCACCAGTGCTGAATAAAGAGGTACAATCACTTCCCTACTCCTTCTGGCAACCCTATTTCTGATACAGGCGAGGTTGCTGTTGGCCTTCTTGGCCACCTGGGCACACTGCTGGCTCCTGTTCAGCTTGCTGTCAACCAACACCCTCAAGTCCTTTTCTGCGAGGCAGCTTTCCAGCCATTCTTCCTCAAGCATGTAGCATTGCATGGGGTTGTTGTGACCCAAGTGCAGGATTCAGCCCTTGGCCTTGTTCAACCTCATCCCATTGGCCTCAGCCCATTGATCCAGCCTGTCGAGATCCCGCTGTAGAGCCTTCTTTCCTTCAAGTAGATCAACACACCTATCTGACTTGGTGTCATCTGCAAACTTAGTGAGGGTGGACTTGATCCCCTGTCACACAACAGCCTCCATTTCTCTTTCATGGCATATCTTTGTTTGCCATCAAGGTAGTCTAGGTGACCGCTTAAGTTGGGATTCCTAATATTTGGGTGCCTGATTAGATTACCTTTTTAAGTGTTTGAGCTATTGGAAATTATTTTTGGACTGAAATAGCAGTGTAAATGAGTTTTTTTTACTTTTTAGTAGGGAACTCTTAAATAATGCCATTTTACTTCACTTGCAACTATTTGGAAATAATGGGTAGTATGCGAATACTTTGAATCGGAAGTTTAATTTCAAAGATCCTCTCAGTTCGTGGATGATGCCACAGTGGTGTCTCCCACCAGAAGCGAGTGCTTGCCCAGGGTAGAAGAGCATTGGCCACAGTTCTGGCTCTTGGGAGTTCTGAACTTAATTCCAAAAAGAAGAGTTGACTGGGATATCAAAGCTGATCTCTGTGGAGATGCAGCAGAAACACTGTCAGCACTTGTTCTTTTGAAATGTTTTGGAATTAATTTTGCTCATTGACTCATTTGTCACCAGGATCCTCTGTGTGATGGCAGAGTGAACAAGAGCAAGATGGGTTTCCTCCTTTCTCCATGAATGTCCCATCACTATTTGGAGGGATTTGAGAGCTCTTCACTCATGGCTTTTATTTTTGCTGGCTCTGGTTGCTTTTAGCTGTTCTTCTTGGCCTCTGTTACTGCTGTCTTCCTCTTTTTGTTTGTCAGTGCTTACAGAGATTTATTGCCCCCATCAGCTTATGGTACTCCCATACAAAGTCAGAACAAAATGCTTTCCGTAAGGTTTCAGTGTAACATTGCTAATACTTTCTGGAGTGGTGTTTGCTGCCTTTATTAGGAGTGTGGTGTTGACTGTCAGTTCGTCGCATGCTTTAGTCCCTCGGCCCTTTCCTTTGTACTGCTGTGCAGCCAGTAATTGCTACTTTTCTGCGTAGACACTTGATAAAACGAAACTCAGTAAGACCAACTATGTGTCATTCCTATATGTAGGATAAAAAAATCAATCTCAGATCATTTCCTTTCAGGTAATTCTCATTTACATACATGGCTAGAGACATTAATACATGCAGATAGTAGTAAAAGAGGAATATGCAGATTCATTTTTTTCCCTCCTTATTAACTTTTCATAGCTAAAATAGATTTTGTCATGTGGAGTAGAAAGGGTGCAATAAGTATACACATGTAACTTGAAATGAATTTATTTTCTTGTCCTATTCTGTTCAAGCACAGGCTTGTTTTATAAATAATCCTTCCTATACCTCATTTTGATGGAGCTAGAAGCGTAAATAAAGTTGGTAGGATTTTTTTTTTTCTTCCAAACCATATTTTATTTTAAAAAGTGTGTTATAGATGTGGAACAGATTGTAAACAGTAATTAGTGTCTGTTGAATTGGTCCAGGATATTTTCTTGCAAATTGGAAAATCACAGAAGAAAAGGAAAATGAAGAGAAGAAATAGCACTTGTATTGAATCCTGTGAGTGTGAGGGGAGTTGAATCAAAGATTTCCCCTGTGAAAACTTTCAAACACATCAAAAAGCAAGTGACCGAACTGCACACGAAGCCACAGTAATAGCAAGAAAATAACATCCTTATGTCAGGATGACCTAGCCACATTAGCAATCAGCTGGATGCTTTAAAAATGATTTTATCACTTCCATATTTGTTTTCCTCTACTTTCTGCCTGCCCTACAGGATTGGTTCTCCGAAGCACAGGATATGTTTTGAGGCAGATCAGCTGGCAAAGGCTGTTCTTAGCCTTCAGTGATGGAGATTCCCTGGCTTCCTTACACACATGGTCCCAGTGCAGGATTATTCAAGCTTTTCTTATTGATCAGTTTTCTCTGGACTCTGGTTGCTGCAGCTGAAGGATATGGGCCATCCAAAACATTACTCTGCGTTCTTACTGAGTAAAACCTGGCTGCTTACAGCTTTCTGTTGATACATCTGATGATAATGCTAGCTTTTCTTGCCGCAATAATGTTTGTTTCCAATGTCTGATCCACTGTAATCTGTGGTGGTTATTCTGTAGACCTTGTGTCTAAGGTGTAAACATGTGTGAGTTTTCAGGGAACACCAGTAAATGAGTCATTTGTTCATAGTCTAGTAAAATAATTCAGGAGGTTTTGTTTATTTGGCCAGGAGATGACCAAGTACCTAGCCATGCCCAAGGGACACCAGCCTTTCTAAAATTGTGGAAGTCATTCTTTGAAGAAAAGTGTTTATTTGAACACAATATTATTTTATGAGCTTGAGCTGTAGAAAACTCCTGAAGGCAAGTCCTGTTTGAGTAAAATGCCTACAGGGGGAAAACATGAGTGAGAAGATAAGGTTGTCCCCAGGCTGTTGTGGTATTTGGTGAAGTTTCTTGGCTAAGGATTGGATACGCTTACAAAAACTGCTTCATGTCCAGGTGGCTTTTAGTAGCATGAAGTAATGGGAGAACATTTTGAAGCTGATCTAAGAGAAGTAGATATAGTTGTGGTTTTATTGTTTTTTTTTTAAATTTGCCTCCAAAATTCATAAAATACTGTCAAATGTTAATGTTATAAATAGTTTTTTGTTAGCGATGTCACAAACTTGTTTACTGTGGAGAATTCACAGCACGTTGCTGGTGCGGAAGCAGATATCAACAGAGGTTCTTGGTCTGTTCTCATGGTGCCAAGCATGACAGTGCAAGGGCAAGAAGTACAGGAAAACAGTCTAGATGGGCTGGCTGGAGCCTGTAATGCAGTGTATTAAGGGAATTCTGCCTCCCAGAAGCTACTAGTCAATAGGTAGAGAGACTCTGGGGTTTTCCTGTGAGGTTTTTTCATTCATAGTCATGGGATCTTTTGCATGCTTGAAGAACATACTAATAGGATATTATAGAGAGGAGGAAAACTCAGCCTAAAGTAGCATAAGAAATTGTTAAGTCTTAGACATTTAATTGTCTAAACAGAAAATGTTAGCTTGATGCTTCAGAAGCAGCATGAAAGCTTGTTGGGGAAGCACTGTGCCACCTCTTTTAGGTAGGTGCTGGTCCTTCCTTACATATTGCACATAGTAGAATGAAGTAGTTCAGAATTTTTGCCTGGTGGACTTAAACTGAGTGTGGAACATTTTATTCAGAGTTTAAAAATGACTAGCTGTTGTGTATAGACTGAGTGGGAAAAAAAAAAGTCTCAAGTTTGGTTAGCCTTGTTTCTTTGTAGATGGTTTTAAGTGGAGAATTCTGCAGCTTGCTTGCCTGGTCTTCCAGAGCAGTTTGGCACGATCTGGACTTTGTTCTGATTTATATAAATGTCTTTGAACAGTAACATCTGGAGAATGTGTTCCAGACTCATTACACAATAGTACATTTTGTTCATTTTCATCTTAAATAGCCAATTCTTTTTCTTAAGATTTACAGTTAGAAAGAAAAAAGTTATTTGAAAACTTGATACAGTGTAGTATGTTCTGTATTCACTGTTTGAATTTGTGTGATATTGATGTAGATCATTCTGTGTCAGAGCTGAATAGAATTTTTTTTAATTGTTCTGCTGGTGTGCCTGGTGTGAAACCAGTATTTTATTTGTTTGGGACTTGCTAATATTTATTATGTTTCTTTTTATATGTTGTAAACCTATTTGTGGGAAAGATAAAGGATATACTTTTTAATATGGAACTTGATACTACAGAGCTTAAGAAAGCTGTTCTAATGCATTTTAAAGATATTTCAGGATACACTTGGGCAAAAAAGTATATGCTGCTGAACTTCATAAAAATGGAATTTTCCACTTCAGGAAATACTTGCAGTGAAATATTTAAAAGTAATATTTTAGTAATATAATGTCAAAGCAGATGAAACTTTATTAAAAGACACAAGATGGACTAGGGAAGCACAACTAGTGTTTGCAGTCTGTGTTAATACTAGGTCTGCAAGCACATTTTGTGTACCTTGTTTTAGATGTCAGCCTATATGCCTTTACTATTTCTTAAGTGGAATTTAGTGAGTCTCAATTTCCTTGGGTAGTGCTATGATCAGTATGCCCTCTATTTCATTTGTACTTGTCAAGTGGGACTAATGCAGTATGTCGGCTGTTTTTTCTGCCTCTGAGGCTGGTGGTAAGAGTGTGGTAATTATCACCACTTCAGTTTAAGAAGGTGCTGCAGACTTTATTACATGGAGTAAAACAGAGTTTTCTTGGAAGTAATTTGCCAGAAGCCTAGAAGGGTCAAAAAGGTCAAGTCTACCACCCCAGTCCAGTCACTTGTCTAAGCAGCTTTGCAACAGAAGCTCTTAATGTAGCTTGATTCAGAGCCATCTTGCAGTGAGCAGGCTGACATAACATGCTAGTCATTTATTATAAAAAGATCTCCTTTATTATTAGATTCTCAAAATCTGGCAAGGAGTTTTCAAACTTGTATGGAAGCACCAAGTACAGATTGATTTATTGATTTTTTTTTTTTTGCCTTCTTTTTTTTTCATGCACATGTATGGTGGGTTGACCCTGACTGGATGCCAGGTGCCCACCAAAGCCTCTCTGTCACTCCCCCCCTCAACTAGATGGAGAGAACATGGAACAAAAGGCTTGTGGGTTGAGGATAAGGACAGGGAGATCACTTGGCAGATATCGTCACAGGCAAAACAGACTCAGCATAAGGAAAATAATTTAATTTATTGCCAATCAATTCAGAGTAGTATAATGAGAAACAAGATCAAATCTAAAAAACACCTTCCCCTCACCCCTCCTTTCTTCCTGGGTTTAACTTTACTCCTGATTTCTCTACTTCCTCCCTTCCAGCAGCACAGGGGATGGGGACTGGCAGTTATGGTCTGTTCATCACACACTGTCTCTGCTGCTCCTTCTTCCTCGGGAGCGGGACTTCTCACACTCTTCCCATGCTCCAGCATGGGGTCACGCCCACAGGAGACAGTCCTCCATGAACTTCTCCAATGTGAGTTCTTTCGATGGGCTACAGTTCTTCAGAAGCTGCTCCGGCATGGATCCCTTCCACGGGGTGTAGTCCCTCAGGAACAGATTGCTCCAGTGTGTGTCCCCCACAGGGTCACAAGTCCTGCCAGCAAACCTGCTCCAGCATGGGCTCCTTCTACCCACAGGCTCTGCCAAGAGCCTGCTTCAGTGCAGGTTTCCCATGGGGTCATAGCCTCCTTTGGACAGCCACCTGTTCCATTGTGGTGTCCTCCTGCAGTCCTGTGGGCTGCAGGTGGATATCTGCTCCCTGGTGGTTCTCCATGGGCTGCAGGTGGATATCTGCTCTATTGTGGACCTCCATGGGCTGCAAGGGGATAGCCTGCCTCACCGTGGGCTGCAGGGAAATCTCTGTTCTGGTGTCTGGAGCACCTTCTCTTTCTTCTGTCTGCAGAAGACGTTTCTCTCATGTATTCCTCTCTTCTGGCTGCTGTTCCTCATGTGTATTGTCACTCCCCCGCCTTCTTAAATATGTTATCATGGATGCGCTACCACTGTGGCTGGCTCAGCCTTGCCCAGTGGCAGGTCTGTCTTGGAGCTGGCTGGAAATGGCTCTATCGGACGTGGGGGATCCTTCTGGCAGCTTCTCACAGAAGCCACCCCTGTAGCCTCTCCTCTACCAAAAGCTTGCCATGCAAACCCAATACAACATGCTTTATATTATCAAGGGACATGCCGTTTACAAGTGAGATTCATAAGATGTGTTTAATTACTGCAGGTTACTGTTCATTCGGCACCTTGTTCCCAGGTATTTTTTTTAGCAGCGTTAAATCCTTGCTGTTGTGTTGAGAATAGTTGCTGCACAATTTAGGGTAGATCCACCATGCTTTCAAATTTACTATAGATATTTTGTATATATAGAGAGAGTATAGAAATAAAAATATTAATAAATAATTTACATAACTTATTTATAAATTTATATAAAATATACTAGTTAGAGATGTCCCTGCTGACTGCGGGGGGGGTTGGACTGCATGACCTGTGAAGGTCCCCTCCAACCCAATGCATTCTATGATTCTATTTCTATGCTACTGATACTGAGGAGTGTGAGAGACAGTGCCTTGTATTTGACACAGTTTTGCCTGTTCCTCGGTTTCTCATCCAGACAGTGTACCCAGCTTACTACAGCAGAATTTTCACTAGCTTGTTATAATGCTTTGCTTTGGTAACTGTTGTGTATTTTCCTATTGGATCTTTCCTCATGTCATGTCTGAAAATGCATGGAACTGACCTAAGCTGCTTAAATAAAGCTGTTATATTATCCTTTGGTTATACTCACACATAAGTGTTTGGTAGATGTCAATTTTAGAGGATATTTTTGCAAGCGAGCATTCTGTCATCTGGTATAGCTTCACACATCTAACTTCATAGCAGTTATGCTTTTCTGCAAGTGTGCTTCTCACACAGCAAAGTGTTTTGTGGTTGGGCAAGGAACGTTATTAATCATAGCTGGAGGAACACTTGAATGCCTTAGTGCAGTTGGGCATTGTGCTTTTTTCTTTAGGCTGATACGACAGGGTATATGAGCCAGAGGAATAGAAGGAATTCAGTTTGGAGTGGGCTACCTGCGTAGTCATCAGTAAAAAAATTCTGGAGATCAAACTTGCCACTTGGATGTGAGCTGCTTATTGACTATTTTTCTAACAGTATGGAGCTGAATCAGTACTATTTTATCAATGTCGTGAAATGCTTCTATCAGCAGGACACGTAGACATAAAAAGTTTGGACAGTCAGCATGTAACCCTGCTTGGGGCTGTTAATGAATCATAGAATAATAAGGGTTGGAAGGACAAGACCTTGAAGGTCATCTGGTCCAAACCAGTATTCAAGGTAGAGCCAGTTTGTGGTCTTGTCTAGGTGAGTGTTGAGTATGTCCAAGGAAGGAGCTTGTACAGGCCTTTCTGGGTAGCTTGTTCCAGCATTTGACTGTGAGAGTGAGGGTTTTTCCGTTATATAATCAGTTTCCTGTTTTGCATAATTCTTTCACTTATCGCTGTGTACATGAAAAGAATCTCATCTTCCCCCTGCTTACTCTACTTCTTGGCTGCTTTTTCATCATGGAAAGATTAAATGACGTGCAAGTTTACTGGCATTCAAAGCTATCCCAAAGCTTTGCATTAACCTCCTCTGACCCCTCCTGATCCCACTTCTTCCCTGAGAAGGGGAGATAAGTAGATAATATATTTTAATATTTCTGGTTTATTCTTTAGCTTTTGGCGTGTTGCTAGTTTGTCACAAATGGCAGGACATCTGAAGTGGGGGAGAGGGACAGAAAAACAAGTTTTCCCTATTTGCTTTAGGAAGGTAGAGCTATTTATAAATAAATTTTCCTGGATCCTGCCTCATGCAGAGGGCTATAAGCCTGACAATTGAGTAAATGCTCAATGTTATGTTCATGCTTTGAACAACTTTAAGAATTTACTAGGTTTTACTAGAAAGCAAGTTTCCTTCCAAACCTGCAATTCAGTAACTGTGCAGATTGTTAAGAATTTCTAGTTATTTGCGGAGGTTGGTCCCCACGCATAGTAACATTTTCTCTGTACTTCAGCAGTTTGCCTTATACTGAAATTGTTTAGGGTCTTTGAGAGTGAGGATTAAATGAAAATGCAGTAAACATGCTTTTCTCCAAAGGGAATCTTGGGGGAGAGGAGGTGAAAGGCCAGTTTGGATCTAGGGAGCTCTTGGAAATAAAATGCTCTGTCTTGAGTAAGAGAATGACGTGTTGAGAACACTTTGAGTTAGAACAGCTAGTTCAGATACCCATGTTGGTTCAAATGTATGCATGCTTTGGAATTAGTAACTTACCCTTCAGCTGGTTTTGATTTCCAATTTACTTGAAAGTACTCTTCCTAAGTGTTGGTTGTATCAATGGAATAAATGATAAACCTGTGAGGAATCCTCTTCTTACCAGTGCCCTGTCAGAACTGGTGTTCTTTTCTTTGGGCAATAATGTGGAGATTGGTGCCTCAAAAGGATACTTTTTTGGTGCAAGTGATTTTTTTTTTTTTTTTTTTTTCTCCTCCAGATAAAGCTTAACTTGGACCCCTGTAAACAAGTAAAACTAAGTAAAGACTTACCTGTCATTTGACCTTTGTAGAACTTCTGTCTAGAATAAGAAGTTGGATCATTCGTTGCAGAGTGGAGCGCAATAGCGGATTGTGCGGCAGCAGAAGAGCAAGCAGCTAATTTAGTTTAGTGCATGCAAATCTCTGTTCTGACCCTGTTTTTGGTTGCTCACCGATTTCTGAAGTACCTTTTTTTGGCTAGTTCATATATCTTATTGTCATGCTTTGATCTTTTGGAATATTTAATGAAAAAGTGATTGCAGTCTGCCATGAAATTAGTTGCTAATTAATAAAAAATTGAATGATTTTTTTCCTTCAGAGTAACTAAAAGTTGAACTTCTTTTGAAAGCATAGGCTGTGTATACACAGTGTCTTTCTTTTTTTTTTGTGTGGATATGTGTTTCTCCTATAACAGACCCAACTCATTGCACTTGACTTGAAACTTTACATTGACTTAAATGGAAGCTGAGACCTGGCTGCTCAGCTGGGTAGTTGGCTGAGGTACACCAGAGGTATGGCTGAGTCCTTGTAGCCTGCTAAGGATGTCTGGGCACACACAGATGTTCTTGGCTCACTCTGCAACTCTTGCTGGATACAGAATTGGGGAAGAACGGCATAGGAGTAAAGCTGAATTCTGTAAATGTGTTGTTCTACACACAGTAGGTAAAATTAATCATAAGAAGCTATGAGCTACTTGCATATGAAATCCTTTTAATATAATTACTTTTCATCTGTTAGGTAGGTGAAATGATCTATTTTAATGTGGGCAGCTCTGGAAAAAGCAGCCTTTTAAACGGCATGGCACATCAGTGTGCAAGGATTCAAGATAAACCGTCTCTGTGTCTGTGAAACTGAAGCCCTGCCTTTGAACAAGGAAATCCGAGATTTGCATATTCAGCTGGAAAGCTAATGTGGAACAGTGCCCATTGCACACCCTTTTTTAAAGCTGAAGAACTGTGATGAGGATAGCAGTAGAGTAAGTGGTAGAACAAATTGATTAAAATTAATAAATTATTAGAACTGTTTTGTGTTCAACCAGGAGCTCTGAAAGAACAGAGTATGAATTTACCAAACTACTTCCCCTGATGCCTGCCCTCTTGCATAGTATCAGAGAAATGGAAAATAACAAGTGTCACCAGTTGTAAAACAGGGCTTAAATGGGATCGTGGGTAGGAAGGCTCTGCAGCAGGATCTGGACAGGCTGGAGTGATGGGCTGAGGTCAGTTGTATGAGGTTTAACAAAGCCAAGTGCCGAGTCATGCACTTTGGTCACAACAACCCCCAGCAACGCTACAGGCTTGGGGAGGAGTGGCTGGAAAGCTGCCTGGTAGAAAAGGACCTGGGGGTGCTGGTCGACAGCCGGCTGAACATGAGCCAGCAGTGTGCCCAGGTGGCCAAGAAGGCCA
>JAVSBS010018808.1:37516-51109 GCA_033124195.1 Coracias cyanogaster | reverse complement strand
GGTTAGAGAGATGCTAGGAGAAAGGCTGGACTTGATGACCCTGGAGGTCCTTTCCAACCATAATGATTCTGTGATTCAGTGACCAGGAAGGTCTGAATGCTGGATAGATTGTGTTAAATTATGTTAAGGAGTAGAATTAGTAGACTTCTGTGGATGTACATCTATTAAAAATCCTAGATATTCTAGGATTAGAACAGGTCTTTAAAGGCAGGACTGATTTGAAATCAGTAATTTCTGTTTGCATTTTCTACACAGTGAGTAGCAAAGAAGCTAATTTGCTGGGACTTGCTTTTCTTTCCAGTCCTCTGTTTCTCCATGTGCATCCATGATTGTGGCAATTGATGACAGGACATATTCAGCTTGTTGGACTTTTCTGTTTGATTTTTAATGGGTGTTTATAATGGAAGTTAATGAGATCATTGGGGGCAAATAAAATGCTGTCCAGGTATATTGTTAATGTTACTCAGTACTGACATTGTTTAAGATGCCTTTTTAACGTAAGTGATGTAGAAGTGTCTTCAAAACAAAACACCCTGCTTTGACTAAATCACTTATAGTACTCCTTAAACCACTCAAATTGTCCAACATAGTCTCATAGAATGATGTGAAATTACTCAGAGTTGGAGCCTTGGGTGCTGTGTTGACATTATGGGAGATTTGATATTGTTTGAATATCTCATTTTTGAAGTTAAATTAAGACAGGAATGTGTTCCATTGCAGATATTGAAATCTGAAATACTTTTTTCCTGATGGCTTGGAACAAATAAAGATGAAGCAGGCCAAAACATTAATGCACAATAATCGACTACATATGGCTGCAAACATGTTCTGTTAGGTTGCTATGAAACTTTTTATTCTTGGAGGACAAGACGATGACTGTAAGGCTGCCTTAAAGCTGTTGCCCCTTAGACAGAGGGTCAGTGGTAATTTGCATGTTTGTGAGGTTCTTTTTATTCTGAAAATCACAAAGATCAATCTTTTTTATTTAAGAAAAAGATCAGGAGAGGATGAAGTAATTGTTTGAAAATAGCTTTTAATCAAATACTGCTTTTTCCTTAATGTTTTTAATATTTTTTTGGGTTTACCTTATTAGGCAACACTTCTAGCGGATTTATTCACTCTCTTAACATGCATCTAATCTTCTTCCTGGGTTATTGGAATGGAGAGATGAGAAGAATCATGCTTGTTTCACATAGCCCTGTTTACCATATTGCTTCCCTCACTACTTGGAAAAGGGCACCAATCTGTTCAGATGGCTGAAATTAGGGATGTTTATAAAGCCAGGCAGGTTAATGGAAATAGACACCAGCATAACATCTTTCTTCAGAGGCTGACGCACCTGGCTTCAGATAATGTAGAGGTACTACCGTCACCTGGAGTGACAAGTCAGCTCGTGGAGCTTGTGTTAGCTTGTTTTGAGCTGTGTGGCTGACGCACGTAATCAGGGAAGAGTACATTTGAGGAAATGTTTCTTCGTTGGTATGGAAATGAAATACAGAATGACAAAGTATCTCTGGGTTATTTGTCTCTTTGGTCAGATTTCAGCTGAAATATGACTCGGTTTGTAAAGGATGGTGTGAATGACTGTTTATCAAAATTGACTTCCTTTTCAGGTTTTGAAAAAAATTGTGGAAAATGTATATCAAATAAAATAGAAAAAAACCGCATAGGCCTAATGCCTTTAAATGGTCAGTGTTTAAATATTTTGTGTTAGTTTTAGTAATTATTTTCATATTATATCAATAAAAATAGGAGGTTAAAGCTATGGCATAAAAATGTTAATGTTTAGGGAAATGAATAAATTTGGTTTATCCTAATGATGTGTATATTGTTTTGTCCTAAAGGGCTAGATTTTTATAAAGAAAACCCTACCCCTTGAAACTCTATCCAAGGCTTGTTTTCCCGTCTAATGAATAGTGCTTTAGGTTTTGATTTCTTAAGGGATCAGTGTTACTGTTTTAGGTGTACAATCAAAACCATTCCTGAGTACTGAATCACATTCAATGACAATTACCTGGCCCTTTGTCTGCAGTTTTAAGCCATAGTACTTCAGGATTATGCCTTTAGTTATGAAAGTCCAAATGAAGTCCTTCAAGCTGATCATATTGTAGCTGTCATGTTGTATTTAGTACTTGTTTTTATTGATTCTCACTTCATTTATTTCATCATACTCCATGGATAGCAGCATGCTGCCTTTAATTTAATATCTCAATATTATTTCTGCTCTTAAATTCATCCACCTACCCCAAACTGATACTAAAGAATTGATTTTGAGGTTTTTATCAATTATTTGTTAAAAGCTTATTTAACAGGATTGTTCAAATACATGTCAATTTTTGTGTGATACAAAACTATTTATGGAACGAGTGTGTTAGGTAGGCTATCTCAGTGTACTCTGAAAAATCTGTTAATAGAGAGTAAGGTGTATGATCTTACTTCTGGGCACTTCTCAACCATCTAGGGATTTTTTTGTTCTGCTCAGACATTGGTCTATTTATCTAGGCCATGTTTTAAAGCAGATCCACCAGAGTTTTAAAGCAGACCCACCTGCATTTCAGTAAATCACTGTGTGTTAAAATTTGGATTGAAATTCACATGAAAGAAAAAAGCCAATTGAATATTTCACTTTCAATATAATAATGCTTTTTTAATATAATTACTATAAATTTAACTTTTCTTTTGTTTGCTTCAATTTCTTCTGTAGTCTTACCTTTTCAGTGTTTTCTTTGCTGGTTATGTCCTGTATCAAAACCTCATGTAAGCTAATAAAGTGAAATGTATTTATCTGCCAATAGGCTTTCAAGAAGTGGGCAAGTGTAGTAAGTCTTGGTAATGTTGATGCATTTTTATTAAATTTATTTTATTAAATTTAAGTTTATTAAAGTAGGAGTTGTTTTAAATTAAAAATTTAAATGCATCACTGAAAGAGAAGGGAAACAAGATGTCTTAATTCACAGTACCATAGATTAAATAAAGAGGGAAGAAGATGTTTGCCAACTGTTTAGTATTACAGATGGATATTGGTACAGGAACAACTCTTTTGCAATGCTTCTCCACCTTCACAGATGGCGGTAAGGCCTAGGGCAACTACACATTTGCAGAGGTTGTTTATGTTCCTTTTTCCTTGACCATGACACCTGTCAGTGGAGGGAGTGCACCAGAGGGTGCTGTGGGGCTTGGAAACTGAGATTACAGCCATCCTTCAGGGGTGAAAACAATTTACACAGTATAGACTTTCTCCAGGGTCAGAAATAATCTTGTGTTCTCATTTTTACAGAAGTTCTTCCATCTTTCCATGATATTATTTTCCTTCTCCATCCAATGGATTAGCTTACTGATGTATTTACTCTGTAGAAATGGAACCAAATAGCCCTGAAAGTCAAAGTTCCTTATTCTGCATGGGAAAAGCATGGTATAGATGTGATTGAAATCTTCCCATTTTGTCAGCTCTTAATGGATGAGATGATTCCTGGGTGAAGCTTTTTGAACTAATTTTTGTTAATGCTTAGCAGTAAAGCCAAGACACAGTTGATGTTCGTCAGCATCATAGAATAGTTTGGGTTGGAAAAGACCTTCAAGATGGAGTCCAGCCATTTAACCTCACTCTACCAAGTCCACTGCTAAGCCATGTCCCTAAGCACCATATCTACACAACTTTTAAATATGTCCAAGGATGATGAGTCATCCACTTCCTGGGCAGCCTGTTCCAGTACTTGGTAACTATTTCAGTGAAGAAATTTTTCCTAATATCCAACATAAAGTGAATATAACTTAATTACGAGAGCAACAAAACCAAGTTACAGATTCAATAAATACCCTCCCCAGTTCTGGGTTTCCTGGAACATTTTCCTTCTGTTACTTGGAATGAAAATCTGTCAGGGCTGGGGCTGTTTTTATGTAGTGACACTTCCAGACACATTGGTAGTACTAGTAAAGAAAGAATAGAAATACGTTACTGCAGCACCCTGGTAAAACAAGTGCCCAGCAAGAATTCATGGCAGCGCTATGAAGTTAGTGCCATTCTCACTTCCTATGCCATTTTTCATCTGGATGACTTTTGAGCATAGTACTTGCAGAGATTATTATTTTTCATGCAGGAAATACGAAACAAAGTATATTAGCCCCCATCAGGGAAATTACTGAGATCAGCTAGCAGGTTTTTCTACTTGTAAAATGTTCTCTGGTCTGCAGGGTACTTGGGTGTGATTCAGAGCTGATCGAAGGAATATTTGGTGTGTTTGACATCCAGACACCAAAACTCCCTTTCAGAACCTGTGCAATAATTTTGTTAATCTGGAATTCAGTTTTGATTACTGAGTTAGCTGTGGTAACATTTTTATCTCCAGTGGCAATAGCAGCACTTCTAGGTCATAAGAATTTTTAAAGTTTCTTGGAAATTTATTTCTAAGCAAGAAGCAGCTCATTGTGCATGTATCTTAAAGGTACTGTAAGTCTCATGGATTTGTTTCAAACACTGATGCATAAGAAATGAATTGAAGTTTGGAATGACTCATTTTGAGAAAATGATGCTTCTCCTCAAGAAGATGATCTTTAAGGTGCTTGAAAATGTTTCCTCTGTCTTGGATGCAAAATCATGGAGAATCCTGCAATTATGGTCAGCCCTTTGGGCTTGTGTTGGCTTGTGTAGCCCCACTGAGACCACCAACATTGTAGTATCATTTGAGAGCACTTTTTTACTTGCCTTAAATGAATGGTGTCTTAATCATATTTCTGGGAGAGGGAAAAGAAGGAAGGCAGAGGGAGAGCTAGCAACTAATTACTAATACGTATTAAAAAAATCCCCCAAACAACAAAAAAAGAAAACCCTCAAGCCAAAAAAAAACCAAACAACCCAAAACAAAGTAAGCCTTGAAGTATGAAACTCAAAACGCCAGGTAAAGCATGTGAACAGGGAACAAGCAGTGACAATGCTGTGCTGAGTGATATGTGAAGATGAAAGACTTGTGCTTGAAAGATTTGTAAAACATGCCTCTCCTTACTGTATTATAACTACAGCTGTGGGCAGTGTTCTCCTCTTATCATCCCTTTTGTTAGCTTCCCTTTCTGTAGTTTGTTAACTTGCAGCTATTGAAATTAGGAGTCTTTGTAGTAACAACTTCCCTAATTATTGATTGGTCTTTCTTTTAGCTACTTATTTGGTGGTTTAGTTATTGTTTAATTTATTTCATAGCCACTGGTGTCCACTGTGCTCACTTTTTCCTATCCCGTTTGAAGTCTTGGCATATTCATGCATGATGGACTCCTATAGAAACCTACTGTCTATTTCCCAGTGTTCTAAAGGGAAAATTTAATAGCAGAACTAGATTCTCCTGTTGATCTGCTATGGGAGTACAGTACTGCTGGCAAATATTGTAAATATATCTTATAGAAGATATTGTAGTGGTGTTTAATCTCCCCTCCCCCACTTGTTTTTAATTTCATGAACTGAACAATTTTGTCTTCAGCCAGCTGTTAGATAGATGTGTATTTGGAATCTGAAATTACTGTGGCACAGAAATATGTCAGGGCTAAAATGACCTTTTACACTCCCACAGGGAAGATACAAAACCCAACATATTTGATTTCCAGTCTTGTGCCACCAACAGCAGGAACATATTTTTTTCTCTTGCCTTGGGGACAAACCAGATTTTTTAGTAAGCACAACTTTACATGATGAAAGAAGACTGGTAAGACTGGGCACTGCTTATGGGCACTGTGGGCCAGAGACAGTCTACTTTCATATGGATGCTTCTGTAGATCCATCTGCCTTTGAGTATGCACAGTTAGTTTTGACTACTTGAAAAAAATTGAAGAAACAGTACTTTATTGTAAGCTTTTTATTAAATGCCTGTAAGTATTCTTTACTCCTCCTATATAAGCATGAGGGGTATGCATGCTTAGCTATATATACATCAGAACAAATTATTTTTCTTGAAGTGTTAAGAACATTATATGTTACAGAAACTGTTCTTACCTTTCATTTTGTTTCTCCTTGTCGTCTTCTGAGCTGTTACACATCATAGTATCTTTACCTGTAATGGATGTTTATTGTTCCTACAGCAAAAAAAGCCCATCTAAAGAGCTGTATACTTAATTGCAGGTGTCTTGTTTATAACTTGAATATTTCTGGGGCTTTAGAATTGGTGTATTAAAGAAATTCTTCTTTGTTTGCTTTAATAGGTAAAGATAGAGTTTTCAACACCCCCTTGTGTGAACAAGGAATCGTTGGCTTTGGTATTGGAGTTGCTGTTGCAGGTGCTACAGCCATTGCAGAAATTCAGTTTGCAGATTACATTTTTCCAGCGTTTGATCAGGTTAGTACTAATACATTTCAGAAGTAAAAATAAATCTTAGGCTGTTTAAATGACTCTTCTGTTAGCATTAATACTTGGTTTGAATATGTAATTTTTGCAAATATATCCACAGCTGTATTACTAATATTTATGCATGCTTTAAGTAAACAGGAAGGTACTGAGGCCAGTGTGAACATTAAATAATGGAAATTATAGCTGTTTTTTGAAGCAAATGTCTGTTTGTTTTTATTTTTGGTTTTGTGGCTGTGTTGGCTTCAGCAACCTTAAATTCCTCATCTGTGTCTTCCCAACACCATCTCTCACTTCTCTGTGCTGCTGCAGCTGGCCACGTGTCCAAAGGGCAAGCTACAGATTTGAACTGGGCTAATCGATGGTATGGGAATGGGGAAACAACCCGCTTATATGGCCACTGAGGCCTAGGCATCTAACTTGAACACTCTGAATTATTCCTTCATTTGCTTTGGAAAACGTGTGGCTTTCCACTGAGTTACAGGATCCTTTTGCTTCTAATTTGGTCCTCTGAATCCTGTGCATTGTGCGCGTGGTGTGATTACATCTTATGTATTGGAGAGGCTTAATGACACATAACTAAAGTTATTGAACTGAATGTTCCTTTTGTACATGAATCTTCCCAGATTGTTAATGAAGCAGCAAAATACCGTTACCGCTCTGGAGATCTGTTTAATTGTGGAAACCTCACTATCAGAGCTCCCTGGGGCTGTGTGGGTCATGGTGCACTATATCATTCTCAAAGTCCAGAAGCTTTTTTTGCTCACTGTCCAGGAATAAAGGTACAGTAACTCTTATTTTATGAAGATTAATTTTGTTTGGTTGTTTTTAAATGAACCTGACTAACAATGAGTCTGGGTGCAGGAAAGGGAAGAAGAATAGAAGTGAGTCCACATTAAAATATCTGAATATGTTAGAAACTTTTAGAAGTTTTCAAGTTACAAAACGTAAACTGTGTTCAGTGTTTGAGAATTTATAGCCGTTATTGAAGCAATCTTTAGTAGACATAGCGTTTTGTATTTGTGTGCTTTTTGCACTAAAAGCATACATTTTACCTCTGTTTTGTGTCTAGTATAGTACAGAAATTAATAAATAGTACTTTCTTTTTTGCTTTTTGCATCCATCTTCTTAAGTGCATTATTGAATTAATTTGTATGAATGACAGTGATGGGCAATGGGAACAAACTGAAATACAAAAGGTTGTGTCTGAACATGAGGAAGCACTTGGCACAGGTTGCCTGAGGAGGTTGTGGAGTCTCTATCCCTGCAGGTATTCAGAAGTTGTCTGCACATGGCAGCTAGCGCTGGGTGGCTCTGCTTGAGCAGGGACATTTGACCAGATGACTTCTGCAGGTCACTGCCAACCTCAACTGTTCTGTGATTTTTCTGAATAACTTTAGGCAAGCTTTTTATGTGAGTTGTGCCAAGGTTCAGGCATCCCTTGAGGCTAAGATTGCTAGCACTTAGGTGGATAACTTTCCTGGAGAAGAAAGAGGGGTAGGATCAAGTAATCTCAGATTGAGAGTCCTGTTTGCCAGCTCTCCATTTTTTTCTGAGTAAATTTTTGTTTATGAACATGTACTTCAGGGTTAACTGGCATCCAGTCCACTGAGAAGGGACTCATAGCTTGATTAATGTGGACGACTTAAGCAAAACCAGTGTTTGTATGCTGAAGACGCATGTTCATAGTTTATCTATTGTTTAAACTGTTGTCTATATAAGATGTTGGTGTTCTACAGCTTCAGATATTTACAGGGAGGCCATAGCCATTTCTCCTAGTTGTTTCTCTTTACTTAAATAAAAAAATCTTGTACTCACATTTTATTTCATGATATTTGAGAAATGCAATGCATTTTTATCTTTGAGTGCTCTTTGTGATCTTTGAGGTGTTCCTATTCTGAACTTGAAAATATTTCCTGATAAAGACAAAAGCAATCTATGAAGTCTATTGCCAGGTAACTGAATCAAATGGTTTCTTGAACTTGTTTAAAAACTAGAGTAGTTTATTACCATATGAAAGCTCAAGATAACTTATAGAATTAAAATACTGATACTAGATCTAGCTATAGTTTATGCTGATCTTGTGGTCAATGTTGAATCTTTATATATTGAACCAAGTGCTGAGATTTGGTCGTCCACTTTGGTGATTAAAACTTTGTAATGCATAGCGACCTAGGACTACTGTGCCTCTGAATATATAAGTCAGAATTTTGTTTAGTTGCTCTAGGTAATTTAATTTCTCTCATCTCTGATCTTTCTTCTTGTTTTTTCACTTTGTTTCACTTTTGCTTGGGTGAAGTGATAAAATAGGTTGCTACCACGAGCAGCTGTCATCTCAGTTAAAGGTAAAGGGCACATTAAATTCTGTGGAACTGAGGGAACAATATACTACTTTTGATGCACAGAGAAGTATTTCAGACTCTCGCTGGAATTTTGTATCTTTGTGAAAACAATGTTGTCCCTTTAAATTTTTTGCAAAGCTGTTAATGCAGTTATGAATGTTTAAGACTTTATCTTCAAGGTTGCAGGTCTTTTTTTGAATGAACCTAAATCCCGCCCTTAACATTTGAATCCAGAAATCTGTGGGTCAGGTTCCTATACCTATGCGTGTTTTCTCCAAATTACAGGAGGAAAGGCCATACATTACAACTTGGGAAGGGTAGAATTGATCTTTGAGGAGAGTGGTTTTCAAAACTGCCCTCTCATTAAATTCTGTGGCAGGTTCCTGACTTAAGATTTTTATTTTTGTTTTTCTTAAGTGAAAGGTGAGATTTGGATTTCTTAAGTGAAAAGTGAAGTTTGGATTTTCCAAGCAAAAGGGAGTTTGTACAACTTTGTCCGGGGGAAGGACTGTAATCAGTACGTAAGACTAGACTTGTGGTGATGAGTATGTTGCTAGATTACTGTATCTTCTGTACAGTGTTGTGAGATTGTATGCCTTAATGGATCAGACCGTCTTCTAAAATTACTGTATTGGCTTTCTCCGTTCCATTGTAAGACTGCTCCAGGGTATTTGCCATCACTGCTAGAACCTTCTTGTCATTTCCAGCCTGCATTTGTTCCTAACTTGTGTATTTAACTTACCTGTCCATCATCTTCCCTTTCATATGCTAGGAGAACAATTGTCTTCCCTTTAGTCTTTGTTTTATTAGACTAAAGAAATCAAACTATAAAAGAGATGTTAACAATTTCTGAGGCTCTTTTGGCACCTATTTAATTCATTTTCTTTCAAAACAGTTGATATAGTCATGAAGTATTCCAGCTGAGTTTCTAGCAGTGATTTCTGCAATAGCACTAACACTTCATTGGCTATATTACTACGCTTGTTTAGGGCTGTACTGCATAGCGTCCTCATCATCCTTTAAACAGATAATGAATTAAGATCTAATTTCTACCTCTGAGTTCTATATTTATAACAAAATAGTCTGTTTTGGTATCATCCTCGGTAGCAGTAGTGACTCTCAGTTTTTGAATCATTTTCGTTACCATGTTCTGACTTAAGATCGTAATTGAATAAAGTAAATAAACTCTGTCTTAAAAGTGATCCCGAAGGAGCTGCACTACTAACATCTATCAGCTGGGTAATTTCTGATGTGTCTGTTACCAAATGCTTTGGTGAAATATTAATAGACTGCTTCTCCCTTGTTTAGGAAAATCACTTGTCAAGTTAATTTGATGTGATAGCAGATTTAAGCTGTATTTTGACTCTCTCCTACTTTTTTGAAAGTGAGAACATTTAACTATGTAAAATATTTTGAAGCCTCAGAAACTCCTAGAAGTAGTAAGTTAACATGTCTGTATTTACAAGGATTTTTTTTTTCTTTAAGCAAGTGCTACAACTGATTTTTTCCGTCAGAAGGGGCCACTTCTAACTTCAGAGCTATAAAAATGTTTGCTAGTAGTCTTCATGCTGCATGTGCCAGATTTTTGAGATCTCTTGTATGTAAATTAGCTGGCCCTTCTGATTTGAGGGAATTGAGCTGTCAAGTTCTATTTTCATTTAAATGTTGCTATTTTGGTAATTTTCTATTCATAGTCAACGTTTTTCTTAGATGACAGAAAATTAACTCTTCTGTTGGCAAATTGATTTTACTTTTTCCTTACATGTACTCAGATTTCATCTGAGGCCTTGCTTATTTTTCTCTTTGCCTGATAGTAGTATTTTATAGTACTTGTTTATTTCCAAAATGAACAAACAGAAGGCTTCTACCATAAGCAGAAAGTCAACTTCAAATGGCTATTTTGTTTTTCAGTCTTCAAAACTTCCTGGACTAAGTTTGAATAACTTCCAGGCTGACTCTGATGAATCTTTACCCAAGCAACTGAGGATCACTCAACTGAATATTTATACATACATACAACATACATCTACATAAATTTTACTGAACTAACATACAGTTTTTTTTTTTTTAAATCCTGTCTTTCTTCTGTTCCTTTTAGCTCAAAATGTTATTGTTAAGATTTTAGTTTTACCTTATCAGAGGGGAATCCATTAGTATTTAAATCATGGTGTAGGGGGGAACTGTTCAAGCCTCACCAATGAACAAAATAAAATTCAAAATTTGGAGTGTGTGTTAGTAACATAGCACTGATATTAATTCACTTTGTAAGAGCTGCTTGATCTGTATATAGGTTTGTTTAAAACAAATTTTTTAGGAGGTTTTAATATTAATTGAGGAAACTTGTAGCAGAATTGCAGTTTAAATAAACTATTTAAAAAATATTTTTACAGATTGTTATTCCAAGGAGTCCTCTTCAGGCCAAAGGACTGCTGCTGTCATGCATAGAGGACAAAAATCCATGCATATTCTTTGAACCTAAAATACTTTACAGAGCTGCAGGTAAAGATTTATATGCTGTATTTTCCATTAAAGCAACAATTTTTCTTCACACATATATATTACTAGTCACAGCTGGAACAATACTGTAACAGTCTTGATTTCTGTCTCTAGCTATGTTTAGGGGTTTCGTTTTTAGAGGCATTGTGGTAAACTTGAGATAATGGCCTCAAGTTGCACCAGGGAGGTTTAGATTGGATATTAGGAAGAAGTTCTTCACTGAAAGAGTCGTTAGCCATTGGAACAGGCTGCCCAGGGAAGTGGTGGAGTCACCATCCCTAGAGGTGTTAAAAAAATGAGATGTGATGCTTCAGGACATGGTCTAGTGGTCAGGGAGATGTTGGGATGAAGGTTGGACTTGATGATCCTGGAGGTCATTTCCAACCTAAAAGATTCTGTGGTTCTGTGAAAACTGAATAAGATCTTTAAATTTGGCTGCAAAGATATATGCACATTTACAATAATCTGATTCATGCTTAGTTAACTTTGGAACTGGAGCACTTTGTACAGTCTTGGGTTAACAAAAAAGAAGAAATAGAACAAAGAGGCACTATCCTTTATCAAATTGCAATATAAATTTGACAGAAGTTAAAGTGATTTCTTTTTGATAAATCTAGATACTAAAATAAGTTTCTAGATCAGTTTTTATAGAAGACCTGAATATCACAAACATAATTTTCCCAAAGTTAAAATTTCTTTGAAGTGGTTAATTTTAAGAAATCTTGAAAGTAGATTTTAGTAGATTTTTTTGTTTGTTTGTAGATTTTAATGTTATGTGGAAGGAAGTGTTTTGCCACAATGTCTTAAATTTGGTTTATAGTTCAACTTCTTTGGTTCAAAGAAGCTTTAACAGCTCTCATTATGCATAACACGTACGAACAGAGTGATTTGAAGATGGTAGTGCTTGAGTTGGTTGTAAAAATTAGCTTGTTACTTCCTTGGACTAGAGAAATTGACTGAGAACAGATCATGGATGAAAACAAGTTTTGCATGTGGAGATGGGTAGAGTGACTGGGTGAGCAACGGGTAAAACAGAACTCAAGTCATTACTTACCTTCGGTGTTTCCATGCCGTGTAGCTTTATATACCAACTATACTTGAATCTGTCAATTCAGTTTATAAATTGACTTTGTGGACTGAAGCTGACCAGGGACAAAATGTTTGTATTTTACTTTGGACCTTCTAGCAGCACTTTTCTGTCAGTGCATCTGTTTTGTTAGTCAATTTATACTTTTCCTACAGAACAGAGCCAAAGAATAACAAAGTAAAGATTTAGACAGCAGACATCAAAGCTACAAGAAAATAGCAGAATAACTCAGGAACAAATAAGATATTTACCTTACTGAAGTTCAGCAATAAAGACCTCTGACCCTACATTTAGATGAAGCAGTTTGGACAATGAACTTGAGTCTTAGAGTCCTCTTAAACAAAGAAAGAAATGTAAGTTTAAAATTCCTGGTTGGTTTCAGAGTGGAATTAATGGCTGCACATTAATACATATAGCTTTTGAGAATATAGAGAGGTTTTTGTGTTTGAAGAAAGCAATTGTGTTTGACTTGTAAAGCAATTGCTGGATCGTCTAGTGAACATAAATCAGCCTCGTGATTGAAATCTTGAGTAAAGACGTGCTGAAATAGTGGATAATGTGGTTTATGTGCTGGTTGATAACCAGCCTCAACGTTGCTGCAAGGTCATGTTGGTAGTTTCTGAAAAAAATTTTCTCCTATGTTGCAATGGCCTCATTTTCAGAGATGCTACCTCCACTTTTGCCTTCAAAGTTCTAAGAACATCAGTGTAGTAATGTAGCCTGAAATTTAGAGTATGTTTGTATCAACATGTGACAGGGATGATTGTGACAGTTAACTTCTTTTGTTTTGAGACACTTTTGAGTGGATTTTTCATTATTTCTACTATATAAAGCAGGAATATTTTATTATGTGGAAGGGTTTTGATGTTCCTTTTATTTTCACTGAAAACCTTTCCTTCTGGCATTGTTACTGTTTAGCTTTCCTTTGTGGGCTAGGTTGGCTTGAACTGGTAGAAAAGCGGTCCCTGGGAGTTTCTCCTAGAAAGTTAATCTCTCTTCGAGTTCCTTCTTATGCTTCTGGCTGTGGTCAGGGTTTCTCATAATTCCACCATAGAAACAAAGTGGCTAGGTGAAGTCAGAAATGGACCAGGGTCGTCATGATTGATTGATTGGTCCAGAGGCAGCAGCAATAACATACAAGCCTGATAAGCAAGAAACAGGGTAAATGGTGGAAAGAAGGGTTCAAAAAATGCAACTGCCTTGTGTTTTGAGTAGAGCAAATTTTTATAGTATTCCGTATGAGTGTGTTGATTCTAGCAGGAGAAAGAATCATAGAATCATAGAATGTTAGGAGTTGGAAGGGACCTCTGGAGATCATCAAGTCCAACCCCCCTGCCAAGCAGGA
>JAVSBS010018808.1:2522-20175 GCA_033124195.1 Coracias cyanogaster | reverse complement strand
TCTTGTAGTTTCAGATTGCTAGAGCATGCTGTGGACTGTTGCTTGGCTTCCAGGGGCAGAAGGCTGGAACTATGCTTGCAAGCAGTCATTTTAAAGTTACCAGTTATTCACATCTTTTGCTCTTCTATATTTCAAGAAAGCTTTGAATGGAAGCCATGTTGTTTGTTCCTATGCATCTTGTTTTGGGGAAGTGTCTCAAAGCTGAGTGGTTTGCGTTTTTATAGTTCCATTTTCTACTTTCTCCCTCCCAATTTAAAAACAGTTCTCAATCTTTAAATTTCTGTCTGGTTTTCACGTATGTATTGATAAGTGGTGCTTGAGAAAGAGTCTGACTATTGAAAACCCTGATTAAATAGAAAAAAGGCATTTGTATGTAGTTTCTGTTAACATTGAGTGTAGTGCTGATGATATGGTCCATGAATTCTTCATAAACCCTTTTCTCTTTTGCCCACATTCTGTATTACAAGCTTCAAATTTAAAGGCACTTGTACAAATAAATGAGTAGTGGTGCAGAGTCTATAGTTAGAAGCTGTTTTATAGCTCCAATATGTGTTTTTATTTTTTTTCCGTTGCAACTGGTGCTGATTGAATTCTAATGGAAGTTGGGATGAAGTTTCATAATGGTAATCATATATGAATCATTCTTCCATAGAGATAATTATTATTTCTATACAGTATTGCCTTTCTTTAAATGTCTGTAGCTATTTATCCTGCTATTATCACTTAGTTGAGCCAGCTACTTTTTAAATATTTTTTTTTTTTAGGATACAGATGCTGTAAATGCTTATTATTTGTGCATTATTAACCTTTATCCCTAGAGAATGTAGTTTTAAGTATTTCTGCAATGATTTTGTAATTTATAAGATAATGTTGAAATTTGTGATGCTAAGATTTAATCTGCTTTTTACTGAATTACTGTGTAAGAGCATATGCGTTTATTAATAGCACAGTGCATTGTATTTGGCTTATTGTAGATTTTTTTTTTCACAGTGAGCTTTCTCTGAATGCAATCTGAAGTGCTTATAATACAAACATAGACTGCACAGACTATGTAGACTGCAGAGATTTCCAAATGTAAATGTTGTTTGTTTTTTTTAAATTTTTAATAATAATATCTTTGTTTTTCATGAAGATGTTTACTCATAAAGATATATACAAAAGGTTGTAGAGCTGTACCTTGTGGGATGACAGGCTAAACGCTGATCTGATAGATATACTGATTAGACGTAGTTTTTATGATGCTGTTACCTTTTCCAAAGCTATTAATGCGAGACTGGACAAACCATTTGCCTTCCCTTCTATTTTTGTTTTGCTGAAGGGCCTGTATGTATGAACAGCTTTCATTTCTATTCTGCCACACAACAATGTTTGTCAAAACCAAAGGGTTTCTTCTAAATTCAATATATTCTACAGAAACTCTTTCTGTTAAGTTACTGTGGAGTACTCCCCCAAGTCTCTAGAAATTTTTTAGGCTGTTTGACTATTTCTCCCTGCAAATCTGGTCAGCTGAATTAATGCATGAAATGCTGAATGTTTGGTTACCTACCTGACTTACTAACATAGAAAACAATGCTTTTCCTGTGTATTATCCTCTGTTATGTTTTCTTGTTTTGCACCTTTCGAAGGCTCTGACACACGTTAAGACTTTTACCATGTTGAAATGTTTGATTTTCTGGATATATGTTCGTAAGTTCTTTATTACTATTTTTATCAAATGGAGATTGGACTAATCTGAAAAATTTGCAGTTTGCTTATTTGTTCTTTATATGTAACTTGCACTGTCCTCAATTTATGGTAGTATTTCACTTAATCATATAATAGAGTTGGACAGAAGTTACACGGGCCTGTTGGACATTTTACTTTTGCATGTGGGTATAGAAAAATAAAATATTTACTGTCCTGTAATGTAGTGAATAATGTCCTAGAATAAGATGTATGTACTTTCATTGCATGACTGTATACTGGTTTAACACAAGAAAAAATCAGATTTTGAAGTTCTTTTTTTTTTTTTTTTTTTTCTTCCCCCCTGAAATGAATCAGGCTAATTTTTCTTTTTAGCTCTATATTTTTGCAAAATATGCTTTTGATACTTTAAACTATTCCTACTAGTATTCAGAAACTGTTTCATTTGATGTGCAGTTCTGAGAATCTTGAGTTCAGACCTTTCTGAAGACTTCTTTTAATATAAAAGCAAATAATAATAATAAAAAAAATTACACATTTGTCTATGGTACTACATTCCAGCAGAGTATCTTAGCAGTTTTTGCCCACCTTGTCTGTGATTTAATTTCAACTGTTATATAGAACTAACCCTACAGAACCAAGAAATTACCACGTATGCAAAATATCCTTTTGCAGATAATATGGGACAGTATTTCAAGGGACAGATCTTACCTTTTCTTCTAAGCCTGTTCTGCTTGGAATTTTGCTTCAAGCTCAATAGCGTATAGACACTTTAAAAAAAAATTACAAGGATATGTAGTAGCTCTCTCTCTATTTAAAACTATCTGAAAGACCTGTCTTTTTGAAGGTGCTCGGCTGATTTACCTTTAATATCCATTCTTAATGTCCCTGGAGATCTGTGTATATGTTCATTATTAGCACCTGAGCATATTTTGTTTTCTGTGCTGAAATAGAGAAAAACTTTGCTGTTGCTCCACTTCATTCTTCTCCTAGGCACTGGAGGAAAAAAAAACAATAAAGAATAATTGTCTTTGATTCCAGTGGTTGCTTTTGTCTCTTTCAAACACAAAGAGCAGGAGAAATTACTGTTGCAACGTTTGCTAATGCTCTTGTTGCTCTCTTCTTTTAGGTGTCCATTTTCAGGGATGTGTTATATTAACTTCTGGCCCTTGTACTTCAAGTACAGTCTTGTTTAAAGCCGTACATGCTGAACAAGGAGCCACTGAAGGGAAATAGTCTGAGCTATGGCATATGACATTGTTACTTTGAGAATAAGGGACGTCTTGGGGCCATAGTGGTAGAATAAGCAGGATGGACCAGTGGCATCTGAGGGAGAAGCAGGAGATTCACTGGGCAGTGCTGGAATGTGGTCTTATTTTTGGTTCACATTAGTTCTGGAAGTGTTGTGATGTTACTTATTGCGTAAGGAACCTCAGTACAGTGCTCGGCATACAGGGCAATTAGGTGCTCTTCGCTTTTGGTAAATGTTAGTATAAAATACATTTCCTCTGTTCTCTTATTGAGACTGTTCTTCCTCCCATACTTTTCTACCAGTGTGATTGCCCTGCAAATACTTTTGCCATTAATCAAGATTGTAGTTTGTGAACTAGAGGAGCTAGTGTTTGTTTGGCAATTTTATTTAATTTAAAAAAAAGGTAAAATTTTTATTTATGAAAACTAATTGCAACAAAGAAGTTTTCAGGAGGAATTAATTCAGGCCATTTTCTCTTCTCTTTGAAGATGATAGAATATGAAAGATAACATATAAGAAGAAAACCATCTATAAATTGAACTAGAAAAGTACTGGAAGGTCTTAATCTGAAGCAATCAAATATAACCATTTAAAGCATTAGGTTAATCTTTATCATTTTTTGAATCAGGTGATGTAAGGGAAATTGTCCATTTGGCCTAAATTTAATGAAGAGAAGAGGCTGCCAGCATTATAAATACTTACAATTGTATCATTTGAAGATCATGCAATTCATTCTTTGTTCCATTTGAACCGTATGTGGGGTATTTATCCACTTGCCTAAGCAATATTTTGTTTAAACTAAAGTCACATTACTTAGGTCAGCAGTGCAGTGTGCTCTAAGTTGGAACTGTGCTGTGGTTTGTCTTGTAGCTTAAGACTTGCAATTGTTTACAGACAATGCTGATCAGACTTTCCAGATGAGAAGAACAGTAAGTGGTAATTTATAACCACTTGGTTACAGTACAATGCTCGTGCTGTAAGTGTGCATTTAGGATTTCTCCATCCAGCTAAAAAACCCATATTGCCAGTTTATTAAGCGACTTGGTCTGCAAATGGCAAAACTGTAAAGCCACTCTTTTGGCATGTGTTCAAGCATTACCACTAAGTAATAATCTATACTATATTATCTGGCATTTGTGGTGCATTTACTGGCATGTTACCTAGACTTCAAAGTTCACAACAGTGCTGTTTGGAAGATTACATATTTCTTAAGGAAAAAAGTCCTCAATGGCTTTACTGCAAAAGGGTAATTTTGAATTTAAAGGGTAAGTGGCATCTGTTTATCATTTGCCAGTAAACTCATTTATTCCAAGTTTTGAAAGAATTATCTTAGAAATCTCAATTTCTTTAATAAATTTAGAAGGAGTGATTCTTTTCTGCCTGCTTCTTCCTACAGGGGAAAATGGAGAGTTGAGGAGAAAAAAAAATTGTGGTTTTTAAGCACAGAAGTGTGACTTTCAGTTTTCCATTTGTTAAGTGTGGAACTGTTTGTAGTATGATGGCAACAAATGTGCTTTAAAAAGCCTGTGGCAACAATTAATTTCTAATTACCAGCTACAGTGTTTTGCTGATATTAGAGAAATCTTTCTGCTATCATTATTTTTGGCTTAGAGCTTAATGATGTTTTAAATAATAGATTGACTAGAGGAAAATGTGATTTTTTTTTTTTTAGATCTTAAAAATACTGTCAGCAGTTTTGTGTTTATAATGTAGTTTTATAGTTTCATTTTCCTGTGAAAGAAAATAAATCCATCAAAATAATCTGCATACTAGTCCTGTGTCAATTGTCCTTTCTACTGGACAATCAAAATGTATATAAAGTAGTTAATGAATATGTTACTTCAGTATGTATACATCTAGATTTAAAAACTATCATCTTGATTGACGTAATTTTTGAAATTAAACCTTAAAGATCTTGGTTGTTTTTCCTACTTACATTTGCTTGTACTAATGAAATGTTGCAAAATGCAGAGATAATTTCTTGGACTAATTGAAAAATGAATACATGGAACATTTCTTATTTCAGAAATGACATGTTGAAGTTTGCTTATTACAAAAGATAGATTTAGCTATATATTTCTTTTTCTTTGACTTCAACAGTTGTCAAATATTTAATAAGATTGTAACTTGTTTTACTTAAAGCATCATAATGTTAAGTAATTTTCTGTCCTCTAATACAGTGTAATAGAATAACAACTAATTTGTTGCATTATTGGGAAAAGATCAAATTAAAGGTCACTGTAAAGTAGAAGTGAAGACTCATATTTCCCTTCCCTCTTGTACTCTTCATTAATTTAATCTTTATTTCATTATCACCTAAATTAATGTCAGAACCAACACAAGTAAGCAAGCTGATTCAACAAAGTACTGAGGAAATATTGCGATGAAGTTTTAAGCTTTCACTATAATCATTCTTAAAATACTGTGAATCTTGTATACATCAGCAAACTTCTAAAGAAAAAAAATATTTAGTGGTAATACAGAAATACTTTGAACAATCTAAAATTATATAATTAAGAGGCTCAATGCTTTTATAACTAAACATTAGAAATGCAGGAGTATAGAGGAAGAGATCGTAATTTGTATTAGGGAAATCCTTTCTGCCACGTACTACTTAGAATATTTGGCAAGTTACTTAATTTCTTTGTGCCATAGTCTTACAACTTATAAAAGATGTATTAATATATAATTTCTTCCAGTGTTGTCTAACATAAATACATTCATAGTTTTGAGCTTCCAGTAGCTTTTAAAGATCTAGGTGTTTTGTCTAATTTTCTTCAAGGCACTACAATACAATCACTTAGTCTCTTCCAGTTTTCTGAATTCTACTTGCTAGCTGTTTCAATATGTTCTTTACCAAGTCCCCTTTGAGGAAAATAAGTGACAACAAAGGCTGAGCAAAAGTCTCATTACATTCTACTCTAGAAAATATTACCTGAAAAATCTAGAAACTGTGATAAACCTGCCCATGAAGAGCTTTTTGCAAAAACAGCTCCAAAGAACATCAGAGAACACCAACTGTGTTAGCGAGCAGTAAGTTTATGAACTTCTGTGAAAGGGAGCATACAGTGGAACATGGAGAGAATTCGTAAACAACCACATTTTGTTTACCACCCTGGTAATTGGTCTTCTCTCTGGCCCTTCCACTAGTAAACTAAGTTTTACAAAGATCCGTAGGAGATCTACAACTCTGCTAATTGGTGCTCTCCAAGGACATTCTGGTCAATATAGTTTTGCTCAGTTGACAGGTTTAGTTATACTTCTTCCATTGTCATGCTCTGAGATCTCCAAAGCTCCTTGATGTTTCTAGGGATCTATATTTAATGTCTTCTTTCTCTGCTTCTTGAATATATGAAGGATGTAAAGGAGGAGATCTCTACAGACCTTTCAGTGATTACGGTGATGCAGAATTAATTTCTGACTCGGAATGAGTGATATTTAGTAACATTACATTAGGAGATGTAAGCTTTGGACAAGAAGGGCTCATTTGAGCCCTGCATTGTTCTTATGCCAACTTTTTGGTTTTTAGTCTGCATCATATCTGCTGTTGAACATAAAAACTGCTTTAGTGTTTTGGGAGAAAAGTCTTCCTGTGACACTTCAACTGAAGACTCTCACATTTCAGAGTATTTAGTGTAAACTACGTCTCAGGTATGTTTAATAATACGTAATAAATAGAAAGGAGGGAACAAAAAAATTATTTGCAATATTCAGAACTCTGAAATGAATGACTTACAGGCTTTGAGTATTTATTCTCTCATATACAAAGATGGCTGCTGTGTCTTTTAGTTGATATAGTTGATAAGCACATAAAGGGTTCAACACGTCTTGAGCATTGACAAATGCTAATTTATGTGTACCATGTTGAATACAAGAAACCAAACATTGGTTCTTTGTGTATATGCTAAATAGATGGGATTATTTATAAACCCTTAATGCTGATAATTTGTTCATGCTGCTGACTCATTTTGATGCTATGGTGATCAGTACAATGGAAAGAATTATATTAATGGAAGAAGGCTATTTTTCTGAGCTTGCTTTGATGATTTTTTCAGCTTATCAGGAGAGGCTGTTTAAAAGTAAAATATATTTCTTAGTCTATGGATAGATTTTCTTTTGTGTACATTTTAAAATCACTGTAAAGAGTGATTCTTGGGTTTACACTTGTGTTAAAAGATTCAATGTAGCAATTAAACATAGCTCTATAGCGTGTCAAAAAATGTTTGTCTCAAATATGAGGCTTGATTTGGTGCTTGTCATGGAAAAGACTTCTGTTGATGTCAATGAAAAATGCATATATTTTGTGACAGTTTCTAGGTCACTTTGTATGTTACTGCTTTATTGTCCTGTAGTAACCCATCAAATGTCATTGACTTAACATAGCTCTAAGTAGCCATGTCACTTATGCACGAAGACCATTAAACTTAATGGAAATGGTTGAATGAATTTGAGTACAAATAGAACTAAAAGGCACATGATTAACCTTTTTAATGTCTTTGAGCATTGGAAGAAGTTCTTATTCTAGCCTTACTTATCTTTTGATTAGTTTTATTTTGGATATGCAGGATGCGTTGATGAAACATGCTGGATGATGTTAATAGTGGTATTTACCAGAAAATAGAGTAATCAATTTATAAACTCAAGTTTATCTATGAAAGAAAGATTGCTGAACCTCAACCTCTGTTTACATGATGACTCAGTCTATATAAATTTGCAGTTTTTACTTTTCTTGTTTTCTGGACCAATTGTATGTGACAAAAAGTCTGGAGCTGTATGATGTAATCTTAGTTAGTTGATACTGAGAAGTAGAGTTTTACCTTTATCCCAAGTATTGCAACTGTAGTCACTCTTCTGGGTAAAAATGTTAAGTCCAAGTTACTGGATTGAGTGAGATGCATCAAAAAGATCAAACTAAAACTATTGCAGTAGAAACAACAGAGTTGTTACTTAGGTAGAAAATAAGTATTGTTTCACATTTTTTAGCAGTTTAATGGAAATTTCAATTAAAATTTTACAGGGAAGTTACTGAGTTGTAACTCTGCGTTAAGGATTTAAAATCCTAACAACATAGTAGAAGTGTTCCATGAAATGGAAACCTGAAAAAACCTCAGAGAACTCTCAGATGTAGGTTTCATGGTTTTTGTATTTGGCCTTACCATGTTTTCTCTTCCTATGCAATGTTGTGGAGGCATAGAAAGAAATTAATTTTTTTACTTTGGATAACAATATGGTAAAGAATGAGAAATAATTACTGCACGAGTAAAGAAACCTTGTTTTCTATGCATCTATGTTCCATATTTCCAACCTCCCACCACTCCATATTCTCTATTTGCCTATATTAGGGTGCTCAGTTCCTTTCTAAATGGCTGGCCAGACAAAAGGGCAATAGACAGTTTATTGATACTTCCTGGTTGCTGAAAGAGCTGTGGGGAAGATAGTCTTAAATGCAGCTGGTCTTTTATTGGGTTGCTAAGTTAGAGTACTATTCTCTCTCACCCAGGAGACTCATTTTTACCAAGCTTGCAGAACCTAAATATCTTTAAGACTTGCATTTTACTGCAAAAATGACTATCAGGAGACTGACAAATGGACAGAAAAATAAGTTCAGGTTGCAGAACCCTCGTTTCCTTGGCTAACAAGCTGAAAATGAATACATAGCTTTAAAATGACTGTTAATTCCTCTGTAGGTTGGTCAGATACAGAGAGTCTGTAACTGACAGAAAAGAATGGAGAAATGGGATGACAATTGCTGAGATGGTTTTGATGAAGAGGGCACTAAAAAATAGAAGGAAATGTAGGACAAAATATAGCAGTTAATGAGAAGAGAAGAGGAATTGGTTGTTGCTTTAGAAAAATTAGTTTAAATGGGAAGTAATACGGGGAAAATACATTCAGAAAAACATAAAACGGACATAGTAATTTTTAAAACATAGTTTTGCAAGATATTTGGTACAAAATTCTGTAAACAATCTATAATATTCAAATAGTTATCACATGCATTAGACACTTGCCAATCCTTATTTTTGAAAGGGGTCACAGATGGCATAGGACTAATTTACAGACATCTACTTGACTGTCTTGGTCTAATTCATCTCTTTCTTAAATTATTTCATGATCATTTTGCTCAGATCTTTCTATTGCTTGCCTCATATAATCCATGCCTCATGCTTTCCCATATAATCTATTTAGTAATTTGGATGCTAAGTCCAATGAATCCTAGGCATAAGTGGGTTCCACCGCTGCAGTGAAACAGATTGATCTGTCTTGTGATGAGCTGTATGAATTTGTGCTATCAGAACTGGGAGTTCAGTTCAGGAAATAGAAATGAAGCAGATGCTGGCTGCATTGATGCTGAAGCTACAACTTCTTATGAAGTTTTATTGATTTTTTTTTTTAACGTAGTGTAGCTTTTCAGAATAGTTATTCACATTATAAAATGTGCTAGCTTTCAGATTTAGTATACATACTCTTATCTTCCTTGATGTGATTGTTTCAATATTACTTGAAAAAGACAGTTGATGATATGAACAATGTCAGCAACGTGGTTCTCCCCACACACACACTTGAAAGACATCTTGACAGGTGTTTATTGGTAGCTAGAGAATTATTGATGTTCCCTTCTTCTGTGTCTAAAATGTTTTGTGAACATGTGTGTGGCAAGGAGAGAACACAGAGTTAAGGCTGAGTTCTTTATTTTAGCCAAACTCTGTATCTATGAAAGTTTGAAGATCTAGGATGACCTTTTTTAGCATCTATGTCTTGTCTTAGAAGACTGTACATTAGTCTTGGGTTGGGAAGTCTTAACTTTCACCTGCTATTTGTGTATATCATAAGGGACGTACACGAAAAGAGATTTAGATGACTTCTGACTTGGGTGAAAACTGTTTTCAAGCATGGAATGTCTGTCTTCATCAAGGAGACTTCCTTTCACGCGATGCCCACCACTTCTTGGTATGGAGTAGAGCAGAATTTCACTGTTTTTGTTTTTGGTCAAAAAACACAGTTCTGAAACTTACACTGGATTAGTTGTGTTATCAGTTGTTCTGGCTGGCATGATTAGCTAACAGATAGATGATGTTTTATTAAATTTCATGTGCTATTCTTACAACTTGACTTTCAATCTCCTTTTTCTGTTGAAAGGTTGGTGAGGTGCTTGGTCACATCAGTTCAGCATAGTAGCCTGAGGATGCTTTACGTCTTAGAAGGGATTCTTTCAGTGTTGTGGATGTTTTTTTCTCCTGAAAGAGAAAGGTAAACAATTACGTTTGTGGCTTGGAAGACTGTCAAGAGGCTTAAGCCTTAGAATGGAGGGGAAGCAGATGAAAGGGAGTCTTTGAAGTCACTGGATATGGATAAAAAGCAGATTGTGTAGTTCAGGCTAATAGTGGACTGTTGTGGCCTGAATGAAGTCTCACTGCTCTCCAGGTCATGCTAGAACTCCAATATCAACTGGAATAAAAAAAGACAAGTGGTATGCTACAAATGATATTGCCAAAACTTTTCCCAGTTCCTTTCTCCTTACCTTCCTTCTTGTCTTTCTGCAACTTGGCAACTCTCTTGCCTTGGCCTTTTCTTTTTTGTTGCTGATATTTTCTTAATTTGCATTTCTTCACATCTCTCTTACCAGAATTCATGTTCTTCTTCTGTCTTTTCTGCCTCCAAGTTCTGATTCTTCTCACGGTCTTTCTTTTCATCTGCAGCTTTAAAAAGCATTGATTTAATTTTAATCTTTTTTTATTTGGAAAATAGAATGGGTGTCAAGTAGTAAAAGACAATTGTAGGCTATCTTGCATCTGTTTTCAGTTGCTCTATCTACTGGCTTTCAGTCACATGCTGCACCTTATTATGGACTGATAGCCTTTGTATTGGGGAATGTGTGTAACCTGCCATGGATTTTGGTAGGTTTTTCATTATAATTTTAATGTAATTGTAAAGATGAAAGATGGTGGATCAGATAGTTCCTGTACATCTTTTATTGTTGTCATGTGTTGATCAAAGCAGGATTTTTGCTGGGACACTAATTATTGTCTATCCTACATGGTTTTTTAATAATGTTAGAAGCTACTGAGTAATTTTATGGAGGAAATTGAAATTATGATGATGGGCCCAGCAATAAAATTTCAGACTGTTTTACTTATTTGCTTGGTGACCTAATGCTCTTTTTTTTTTTTTTTTTTTTAAGAATAATTGTTTGCTTTTTTCAAGTTCTCCAAACCTATGGTTAGCTTCAATAAAGCTGTTCTGGGGAGGCCTGTTATGTGGGTCATATCTGGCAGCACAGTGTTTTGCTTGTGGATAAATACTGCTCAAATTTGTTCCAGACAGTGTTTTTGTGTGTGTATTGGGATGTGAGTACGGCAGTGAATTGGACTGAGAAGATTTGTGTATCTTACAAATAACTGGATTGTCCATGAGAGCCTTTTTATAACTGGCCAAGATCCCATCTGTTTTTCAAGAAAAAACAAATAAATTCCATATAGGAATCTAGCTGAGATACTGTTCATCCACATAATCTTTTATGACCCAGCAGTGGAATTAACAGCTTCTCCATCTGAAGTTTCCATATGACTCTAAATGAGAGTTAAAGCACTTGGAAGAGCTAGGGTGCAGAAAAGAGAAAGGTAGTGGTTAAGAGGAATGGGATAAGTAAAGCTAGCTAGATCCTATAGTGTCTCAGGCTTTTAGATACCTTGGTAGTCCTGAGGTAGGTGCCTCTAAGAGTTTGGGACTTGCATCTTACACAATATCATAGAATCGCAGAATGGTTTGGGTTGAAGGGGACCTTTAAAGGCCATCTAGTCCAACCCCCCTGCAGTGAGCAGGGACATCTTTAACTAGCTCAGGTTGCTTACAGTCCCATCCAACCTGACCTTGAATGTTTCCATGGATGGGGCTTACACCACTGATCTGGGCAACCTGTTGGATGTTTTCATTGCCTTTTTGGGTGTAGAAGACTGCGGTCTTCCCTTAAAAGTTGTCTTGGGCGAACCACAACAAACACTTGAACTTAAAATCTTGGATTTTCTTTTTTTAAATAAAAAATATTGTGCTATTACAGCCTAATTATTCCAGGAGTTCGTGGGGCAGATGAGATTTTCAAAACTCACGACTACTAATAAACAATATGCACATAACTTCTGAAAGGCAAAAGGAGGGGTAACTAATCTCAGGTTTTGATATTGATTTATTAATAGACTTGTAACTTCTGAGATGTAAAACAAATGTTAATTTTGATCATGAGTATAGAAAAACTGAAGAAGCAAGTTAATTTATGAAGACTTTATTTTTTGTGTTTAGCAGTGTAAGTTAAACCATAAAGGAATAAAAAGGCTCAAGAAAGCACTTTGCTCTGTGAAATGTCAACTGAGTGTGGTGATGCCACACAAACTTGAAGGGAATCTTATGCACCTTCATGCAGATTTCTGTCATTAAAAGGACCTCTGTAGTGAAAACGATCTCTTTGGGACCGCATTGTCTGTCTGTATTTGCTGAGACTCTCTGATTTTGCTTCCATAAGGAGGGAATTAAAAAGTCATGTAGTGGAGGAGGGAAGGATAAATTTGTTCACAGTGCATTATTAATGGTTGGTTGAAGACTGGTGAAGTTTGGAGGCTGCCGCTGAAATTATTGTTTTCTGAAACTGTTACTATTAGCCTTATGTTTTAGGCTACACACTCAGAAAGATATTTTTTTTTTTAATAGATGTATTTAATTATGGATAAGTAAGCAAATACAGTTCAAAGTATTGAGGAATTTGTAGTTAACAGTCCAGCAGTTTCATTAATATTTTCAATTAGTTCAGTTGCTTTTATACTTAAAACATTATTTAAGGAATCTGTTCATAGTTATTAATAGAAAATAATGACTGGGAGATTTGGAGTCATTTGGTCAAAAGAAGCTTTTTTTATATCCATGTTACTTATTTCGTTTGTGTTATCCAGGTTATATGTGGGGTCCTCAGAAGCAATCAGGGATTCCTTTGCCAAATGAATATTTTTAATATTAGGTGTCACTGTTGTAGAAAGCTTCCAGTATTGGAAAACAAATGAGATGTGAGGATGTGGAGGACAAGAATGCAAAAAAATCAATATAATGTATATGAAGTGGTAAGAATGAGCCAGGTGGGTTTTATTTTCAAGTTTCCTTTTGACTTCTGAATAAATTTTCTTTCCTAAACAATTGATTCCAGTGTGTATGTAGCAATTTATCTTAAGGATAGTAAGAGGTCATGCTATGGAGTTCCAGTAGAAATTTTTATTTGCCTTTCTCTTACTGAAGTTGATTAGTATGTTCCTAAATATTTTTAATTAGCTTTTCTTCACTGTCTCCACATCCTATGACCATCATTAGCACCTACTGTTTTCTTAGCAATTAACTGCTTTTGGGAATGTAGAATGGTGGTGTGAAAATACTACAAAAGTATTAGTAGCAGTGTTGATTTACAAGAGTAAGTTTACTGAAAGACATTAGAAAGTTAGTTGTTGGTTGATAGAGTATCAGTCCTTTTAGTTTAGCACTCTTCTATTAAAAACTGTATCAAGCAGCCCAAACTGTGTTGACATGCACCCTGGTGTGTGTCATATCTCTCTTTCCCTTTTCACAGTCTCAGCAATTTAAAACTGTTTTGGAGAGGAATTCTTTGCTACTCTGTATTTTTATGGCAATGTTGTCTAGGATGTAAAGGCCATAAATGTTTTATTATCCACTCATCGTTGCTTCTTAGGATATTCTGCCTACCTCTGTAGCCAGCCCTTTTGGTTTTGATTGTAATTTTTTATTTTTTTTTTTTTAAATTTTCCAGGTTACTTTGCATTACTGCTGTGCTTGTTTTCATTTCTCATTATCTCTGCAACCCTGTCTTCATAGTCCAATGTTGTGTTTTTGGTACTATGCAGGAAGAAGCCACGTTAGTACTTCAGAATTATTTTTTGGCATTTATAGTGTAAAATGAGGCATATTGGAATAATAAAATCCTGGTGTGTCAAGGCAGTAAGTTTTATGGTTGTACTAACATTTCTCTGCAAGATGTTTTGTATGTGCATCCCAGCTGCGGTCACATTAGTTCTTATGAATCTTTCCTGCCATGAATACATTTTAAACTGGGGAAAAGATCCGTCCTGATGTGGATTTCAAAGTGGTGAGGTTTAACCAGTGTGTTATGCAACATCAGCATAATAGCATAAGCTATGCAGTTGTATCCAGGCACCACTGAAAGTTTCCCATAATTTCTAAACATATTAAGGAGAAGATGAGAAAAAGTAAGCATCGTCTTGCTGAGACTAACTCCTGCTCGACCAATGTGATTGCCTTCTGTGGTAAAAGTGTCTGGATCTGTGCACGAGTGGTGAGCAATGGATGATGCTTACCTTGACTTCAGAAGGGCTTTTGATACTATCTTCCAGAATACTCCTCTATCCAAATTAGGATGTTAAGCTCTGATCATATGGACAGCTGGATGGGTAAAATGTTTGTATGATTGGGCCTAGAGGGTCACGGTTAATGGGCAGAGTATGGTATTCTACTAGAGGCCAGTGAAAAGTGAATACCACAGAGGTCTGTACTAGGATCTGTCATGTTCAAACATCATTATCAATGATGTGGAGGTGATGGAGTGCACCCTCATCAAGCTTAACTGATGAGACCAAACTCTGGGGAGAGGGAAACAAGTGATCAGCTTGAGGACAAGGCTGCCATCTGGACAACATAGACAAGCTGGAGGAATGGGCTGACAATTACTTTGTGAAATTCAGCTGATAAGAGAACTGGGAATTAGTTATTGGATATTGTTTATTTTTAGACAACTCAGAAATTATTTATACTGAGTGTCAAAACAAGTTGTGAATGATGACTCTTGAGCAAACCATTTTTGTTGCTTTGGCACACTGAATTTCAGATATTCATCTCAGTCTTCAGAGATTTTTATTTGATTTGATCTTGATCTTCTGAAAGATCAATGTAATATTTGCATTTCAGTTGGTAACAAAGGAAATAAATATAGGCATATGCATCTGTATGCGGATAGCTAGATGTGCATATTAAAACTAACAAGTATGGAGAAGTCTTCAAGTAACTCTTGAATGCTTGGTTGACTCCTTAACAGTTTATCAAGAGGAACACTTCTAATATGATCCCTGTTCATTGTCCGCTGTAAGGAAAAAGTGTTAAAAACCCAAATAGTCAGAATTCTACCTATTATGGCAATTTTCTCTTTCCTGCATGGTCAAGAGTTCTCAGATAATTGTCTGAAAATAGTTTTTGAGACTTATTGCAAGCCTGTTAACTTGTTTTCTCACTCCAGCTCATCTAGTAGAAATATACAATTCCTCTACAGAATGTACAGGTTGATTTCTTGAGCATGAGCTCAAATATAGCTGCAAACCTTGGAAGTTATTTTATTCATAACCTTTCTGACAACAGGAACAGAGCTCACGAACTCCAGCAACAGGTGATGCACATGTATGGGCTAAGAATGCTTAAAGGGGAGGAAAAAGTGTTTACTGTCTTTGGGCCAGCTGACTTAGGGATGTATCTGCATTGTGTATAACAATTTATATGTATTTAGAGTTAAATTGGGTATTTTATATCTATCTATCTATATTTATCTATCTATCTATATCTCTAGCCAGGTAGAAGTACAGCAAGACTGACCTTTTAGCGAGAACAGGTTTCAAGTGTCCATCTAAAATTAACAAGTTATTTTCTGGGAGCTTTACACTTTATTAGAAGTCAATATTCGAGTGCACAGTAATAACTTTCAGGGAGCTCAATGGGCAGTATGACAGCTGTCTACAACATGCTACACTTTTGTTTTGATGAAGCATTAATCATTTGGTTTCAAGTATTGGGCTGCGTATTGGGCAGCAAGTGAGAATGATGAGACACTGCAACAAGTTGTCCAGAGAGGCTGTGGATGCCCTCTCACTGTAAGTGTTCAAGGCCAGGCTGGATGGGGCTTTGAGCATCCTGGTCTAGTGGAAGATGTCCCTGCCCATGGCAGGGGGGTTGAAACTAAAAGATCTTTAAGGTCCTTTCCAACCCAAACCATTCTGTGATTCTAAAATACATTTCTAATGCTTCTCTGAATTTAGTTACATTTTTCTTCATGACTATTATACTTGGAGTTGTAATGCATTATACTTTAAGATCTTTATTTATTTTCTCTAGTAGCTTGTCTTTTACTATGATTTGAAATTAATTTGAAAGGAGGTTAGACTAAAAAACTCTGGATTTTAGTTTTGGGTTTTTTGTTTGTTTTCCTCTTTTTCTCCAAGGCAGGCGGCTAAGTGTATAGACACAGCGTCACAGGAGGGTTGAGCAGCAGGACAGCCTCTCATCACCCTAATGTGCTACGGTCACATGCTGCATTGAATGCTACTGGAGGGCTGCTCTCCATTCTTTCCCATGTCCCTGTTTCCTCTTAGTGTTGTCTCCTTCTATGAACCACTCCTCTTTTAGAAAGCAGAATCGATGCCTCTTCATCTTGTGGTCTTTGCAGTGTGGGAGCCCTAATGGATCTGCTTGTCCTTGCCATGTAAATTGGTTGTTGCAGATCCTTTTGATTTGGGAAATTCGTTCTGCGCTTCCGAAGCTGGCAGTAGGTCTGAGCTCTGTCCGGGCCATAGTCACAGCAGCCTCAGCCATGCCATCTGCAGTCAATGAATTCCAGGCTTGTAGGTCAGAAGCAGAAATCTCAGTTGCATCAGCTGAACAAGCAGGCAGTAATGAATTAAAGCCTCTGTTTCAGTTAACTTCAGCAGGAGGACAAAGATTTGTGGTCTGCTAATGTGGATCAGTTAAAACAATTGGCAACTTTTTAGTCCTTTGTGTCGAGTTTAAAAGAAATTTGATTTCTTTTTAATTCCCTGCTGTTAATCAGCATACTCATCTATTACAGAACTGCCTATGTTTTTTCATTTTATTGTTTGAAAAGTTTTTGTTGAAAGATTTTTCTCTGATGGCCTTCGGAAGTGATGGAGTAAGAATGATGTGTTTTCCATTCCCAGTAGTTTTATCTTTGATCTACATACCTTGTTGCCAGTGTTCAGCTAGGATTCTCTGCTATATTATAGCAATACTGCGATATGTTTGTTATACTTAGAGTATAACAATGAATCTTTATGAATCTTACCAAAATAAGTGTAAGGCTGACTGTTTTGTTACCAGTAGTTGAGAAATCTTACTCACACTTTGGGCTGTTGAGCTGTGTGCGATGAAGTAATGGGTTTTTATGTCATTTGTCTTTGCATCTTGATTTTACTGATAAATGAGTTTCAGTCAGCTGTTGGGAGTGTAGTGTAGACAGCACGATACAGTAGATTTGAAGGCTCTGTCTCGTTTTCCTTCTCTGGCAACTTAGTACTGTTGAAAGCCACACCAAATTATGTTGTTTTCTTTTCTTTTAATTTTGATTTCATTATTTATTATTTTTTTCTTCAACGTTAAGAATTATTTTTTGCTGCTGAATTGGAGCTTTAAAGAATGCATTCTGTTCCTACCTTTTACTGCTTCTAGGAGAAGGCAGTTCTTCCAAGCATCTGAGAGTTAGTTTGCAAACCAGATCATGATCATTAGGAAGTTACAGGGCTTTCTCACATCCAGGCTATTAGGACACATCCTCTTCCATTCTCTTCCTTCTCTTGACACCCTAGTAAAGGTGCTCGAGGATCTATTGGGCTTTTTGGAGATCGCACAACTCCAGTAAGACTCTGGGATGTCTGG
>JAVSBS010018804.1:0-11880 GCA_033124195.1 Coracias cyanogaster | reverse complement strand
TTCAGGAGACCAATTGGTATTTACAGCATTTTCTCTAGCAAGGCATCATCCCTGAGATATGCTGACGTTAGTGTGCTTCAGGGAATTCCAGCTGGGAGGCGAGAGTAAAGGATTTTATCATTAAAAAAAAAAAAACCCACCGAAACACTACACCACAAAAGAAACCACAAAACCCTTAAGAAATCCTGGAGGAAATGCTGTTTCCTACCAAGTGATTCTGTGAGGTAGGGAACTGTAAGTGAATCCGGGAAGCAAGAGTTTTCCTAGTTCCAATACAATCCTATTTTTTTCAGGAAGATATTAAAAGTCCATTTCAATGCAAACCATTTTGGGGAAGGGTGGAGGCTGGAGCCTGTTCAAACATTCACCTGGTTTCCACTTTACCAGTTTAAACAGTGAAAAAAAAGTGAAGTGAGAGAAGGGCACAAAGCAGCCTAGGTCTTACTTCAGACAGAAAGGAAGGCAAACTTGGTGCAAATCAAGAGTAGCACAATTTAAATGCTTCTGTTAAATTTGGTTTGTTGGGGTTTTTTTTAACCTGAAAGTTATAAAATGGCTGTCATTGAGCTGGCTAGGATTTTAGGGACACTGGTATGGCTGAGCTGGGATCACAAAGCAGTCTGTAAGTTGCTTGAAGAGACAACGCTGGTTTCCTGGGGGAACAACAGTGAGAGAACAGAAGGGTCCTTCTCTTGGTTCTCCCAGTTCCACAGTTTCAGCGTTATGCTGAAGGTACTCTCAGTGCCGCTGATGGCTGAGCCCACTTAAGTGTTACACTTGGCTTAGTCTAAGCAGAAAAAAGGAAAAAAAAGGTGTGGCTTTCGTTTTCTCTAAGGATATGGTGGAACTAAGCCATAAGTGTGTATTTGTACTGCTTTGCCCAAGGCAGCATAAGCACCTTCTCTGGTGAATCACTAGGTCCCCAAAGCTTTTGGTCCTCCTAAATGAATGTCAAGTATCCTGGGGAAATGCTGCCAGGTACAAGGACACTGTGGCACTACTGGGCTAATGTATGAAGGGTGTCCGTTTGGGATCTAATCCCTGGAATCTGACTTTACACTGTGCCCCAATTTACCTCTGTTTTTATGCCTCGTGCTATAATTCCAAAAAGCATCTTCCCAATCTGTTGCCCAGTATCTCTCAGGAAGATGGTGACAGCAAGTTCCTCACTCTTCAGGAGCCAGCATGAGCAGGATGTTGGCAGGTAGGTGTACAGGATAGCTTTGGAGGTGAAGAAAGACAGAGATGGACAGAAGATTGCTGCCCCCATGATGCTATGGACAAGTCATACATGGTAAGGTTTGGAAACAAAACTTCTGTGAGATGGAGATAAAGGGGGCAGGGGAAAACCCACTCAGATAAAACAGAGGCTTCCTTGCAGCTACAGCAGCCATGTTAACATGAGCTACATGAAGGCCAAGCTCAACTGTTTTGATGTTAATTGCCTGGCTGCTTTAATTGGATACAGGCTTCTAAGTTGTAAAGTCAGCTGTGTGACTGATATTTACCTCTTATCTCCTTTATCTTGGCTTGCCCAGTGCTGCATGGTCAGTATATATGTTCCCACGCATTAGATGGGATTTTTTTGCGAGAGGAACAAGTAACATTTTACATCTGAAATGACTGTTTGGACTCTAATTTGAGGCAAAGCTGCTCTGGCCTGAGTTCAGTTTCTGCTCCAGGGAATGCCTCCAAGGCACCAATAACCATCATCAGCAACCAGATAATAGTCAGTGAGCTGCAGAGCTACTCATTGCCAGTGCAGGGACTTCACTCAGATACTCGGTGGCCTCCAATGATGATGTGACACTTGCATCACTCATGCAATGTCGGTGTCCCTCTGGACTTGCTGAGGGGCATGGTGGTCTCCCACAGTAACAACACATTGAGTTAGAAGATCAGTTACCACACAGCAGCCTTTTGGGCTGGGAGGTTATGAGCATGGCTGAGGACGAGGTTGCTTTTTTTAATGGGTCTTGGCACACTGGGCTTCCTACTGCAGTCTGTGCCAAGGGGCTGGCATGCGGAGGGATGCAGGGCCACTTAGTCCAACTTCTGTCTTTCTCCTCTGGCTCTTTCCTATCCAAGGTGATGTAGGATAGGAACACCATGGGGGACAGAAAACACCCCCACTGCTTCTGAGCACTGCCCTGCGAGCTAATTTGGTTAAGTGGGGCAGCAGCTTTGCAGCCAGGCCCAGATGCCACCAGCAGCAGCAGGCTGTGTGGTGCAGAGCCAGCGTGTGGTTCCAGGCTAGGTCTGACCATGCACTTGCACCAACACACTGACACACCCAGCGTGGCTCTACTGGGGCGTTTCTAAGCTTGTGGAGCAAATTCCTGCTAATGTGGCTGTAGGTTATCTTGCAGTCACCCCGTTACAACCATCAAGACGTTGTCTCGGCCTCCTTATCTCAGCCACTGGTAGGGCTTTGTATTGAGAGAACAGAGGCTCTGTCCTCCACATCCATTACAGCTTCAATGTAAAAGCAGAGGAAAAATGATATTAAATATCCCGCATCAAGGAGTGCTGGGTCTTTCTCTAAAGAATGTGGAGGAGGATCCCTCAGTAGGGCGTAGCCTCACACCACGAGCTTTGCTGTCAGGTTCTCTCACTGGGAGGGAGGCCCTGAGGCTGAGTCTCCCTGCTGCTCCATGACCCCACGGACAACTGGGCAGTGGTGCAGTCTACCACAAGTTTGGCACATGGGTTCAAGGTCAAAAGGCTGGCCATTGCCTTGTGAAAAGCTTCCTAGACAGGCCTGTGCTTGGAGGAGTGCTGCTGGAAGACACCTCTCACTGCAACGCTCCTCCCTACTTGCAGGACAATTCCCCTCAGTGAGGACTCCCGTGTGTACTGGTCCTAGAAGCAGGTTCATCTCCATCAAACGACCACAAACCTGTCCTCACACTAATTCCATCAAACAAAGGAAGCTGGGAGACCTAGAGTATTGTATATAAAGAAGCAGTACCATAGGCTCAAGTTTTTCCTCACTTACATGGATATAAATAACCTAATCAGAAGCAAGCAAAGGTACTCAATTTTGGCTACTGCCAAAGCAAGGAGGACACTGCATGGGATACATAGCTGTCAAGGGAAGCTACAATGAAACTGGCCACCTCCTGAAGTCATTTACCACATCAGGAGGCAGGATGAATCAATATGTATTGAGCTGGGAAAGTTAATCTGCATCCAGAGCATCATAACAAATTAAAAGGAAATAAAATCAGTACAATTCCACTGGCTCTCATTACTATCACAGTGGAGAGTAATTAAAATCCACGGGCCAAATTCAACACTGGAAGAACTCTCCTGAAGCTAGAGGCACAGTACAAGGGCATATCTTTTTCCAGCTGCTATGTGTTTCAAACAGAAGCAGGAATGGCAAAATGGGCAGAGAGGATGGGACAGGGTAAGAGGGGAACCCATTTAGAAGCCAGGGATTCTGCTTCTTGCTCTTCCTCACCTGGAGTCATGCTGCACATCTGCTGCTTTGGTGCTTGTCGGGCTGAATCTCAAAAGCTCCAGGGATTTGCATGTGAGGCTCCTACTCTGATTACAAAGCCTTCCCAAAGTGATACACAACTGCCATTCATCAGCCCTGCTAACACCCCTGTCCAGCCTCTTCCCTGCTCTCCTGCCTTACTCTGCTCCCTTGGAGCTCCTCTCTCCTCTCTACTCCTCAGCACAGCCACCCCTGCTACACCCTCTCTTCTTTGCTGCAGAAACTCCTTTCCCTACCACAGAGCACCCTCTGCTATGCTGTTGCCCAAAAAGGCTCTCAGCCCATCTTTCTGTGCTTTCCTACAAACTCCTTGTCCTTTAGCCCTCCCACAGCCCTGAAGAAGCAGCTGAAGGAGAACTATCACCTGCCCCAAAGCTATAGCCACTTGCACTCCCATTATAGCTTTGGCCCAGCCCTGCATGAATTATAGCTGAAGCAACCAAGCAGGGGTTCAAGTTGAAGCAGCATCTGCTGTCCACACCTTGGTACCCTGCCCCACATGGCTCTGTCTCAGCTCAGTCCAGCGGCTGATTCCCACTAAGCGGAAGGAGAATGTGTGACACACAGAAGGCACAGCCCTCTCCAACACACACAGCCCTGTGTCCAACTGTCAGCACTGCAGCACAAGGTTGAGAAGGCAGCCACTGCTCTGGGACCCAGAGAAGCAGCTGATGGTGACACCAGCTGCGGACAGCCAGCAGGACTGAGGACGTGAATGCTAAAGTTTGGTTCACGGGCCCCAGGGGTTGGAAACAGCCATTAAAAGAGAGAGGCACTGGACAGAAGAAATCAGTCTGGGGAAGCCTATACCCACGTCTAGCAAAAGGTAAGATGTCAGTGTTTTTGTCCAGCCTTCAAATTTATAACCCTCTTTATCTTCTGTTACCACACCCTTGTGCATGGCTTTCGCTGGTGGAAGGCTATGCTGACATCAGCAGGATTAGGCAGCTACTAAATACCATGTGTGGCAAACTCCAGTCTGCACATGTACATTACTGCTGAGGACTTCTACATATGGTCACATTTCCTATGCAATAATTACGATAATCTACAGAGATAATCTAAAATGGATTGTTAATGTTATTTTACAAATTGATGTAGTATAGTCCTGCAGGTGGAATCATGGACTGAAAGTTGTATTTCCAGAAATACCCTGCTCTTGTTCACTGTCTGGAAAGCTGGACATCTCACTTGACCTAGCTTTGCCTCGGTATGCCTTTCGAAAGTTCAGTCACTCTACGGACACATATCCACCTCTGTATTCCTGTTCAGTGGGGACTGCAGAGAAATCAGCCCCTTAAGTAAGTGCCTGTCTGGGGGCCAACCTCCCTCATTTCCCCGGTTTCCATCTGAAAACAGCTGACCACCTCTCCTGGTCCTGAAAGCCAGGACTTCTCTGCTAGGACACCTTTATAGCTAGCTCACTGAAATGAGCTTCTGCTGTGTCATGCAAGCAGGTGCATTCACCTTGGCTACTGTGGGAGGGAAAGGCTGGGTCTTGCTCTGGGAGGAAAGCAGAAGGCATGATCAGGTAAGAGGAAGTGTTTCTTCCACAGATCCTAAGAAGGGAAAGTATGTCTAAATTTTTCTCTTTATGGCAGGATAGGAGCATTATTTTTAATGATGGACTACACAGCATATATATATATGTCATCTGCTCTTCCTATTACACTTTGAGTTGATTTGTATAACATTTAGACATTCTCAAAGGATTACTCTTTATGGCAGCATTAGCTTGAGGCATTACTGGAGTTTTGTCCTGAATACGACTACACAAGAAGAATTGTGTTTTGCCACAGTCCTTATATGAGGTGAGATACAGGTAAAAGTATGGCTCCTACTGCAATGAGGAAATAAAGTTGCTGACTCTCATCCCTTTGGACAGGCCAGAGAGAGTAGGGAGCTTCTTCCCATGGAGGTCAAAAGCCACCCTGTACAAAAAAATCCAAGCTATGCACTAATGCCTACTGCAGTGACGTAAGCACGGAGGGGACGGCTGATGTGGCTGTGGGCTGTGCTAGGGCCTGCAGTTGCTTCTGGGCTGAGCTAGCTCTGTTTTATGGATTTACTTCATGCTACTGCTGTAACAAAAGGCTGAGGAGTGTGCCAAGAGCCAAAATAAAATGTGTTGCAGCAGTATAGCTCTACTGTTTGCATGTGACCAGAAATAACGCAGCACTGTGTAGATGAGCAATGACTGTGTCCCTTGGGGACGTGGCTGTATGACAACCAGGCAGGGCAGAACCTGGAATAAATGGCAGAAGATCCTCCCTGAAAGACACAACTGGCTGTGGAGGCACTTTTGTATTAGCAGACCTGGTTCTCAGAGCCAGGAATGGGATGCCAGCTCTCCCCATACCTGCTGGAAGGTGTCCTGAGATTCAAGTGGCAGATCAAACAAGCAAGCTATGCACCTTTATCTTAAAAAGCTGATCAGCTCAGGGGCTGCTTATCAGTAAGGAAAGCTTCCACAGTCAACTCCTTCCTCTTTCAAAAACCAATTTTCTTTTTTCTCCTATGACTTTGGCTGATGTTTGTTCTCAGTGATACTGAGAACCTGAACTACTGACTTGTGAGGTCTCCTCACTGCAGGTATGGCTTCTGCAAGCATAAAGCACCAATTTCCAAAACAGTGTCTAGCCCTTAAACTAGGAAGAGGACTAGCACACTGGGGCTCACAGACAGGTTATCTTGTCTTGAGGAAACCTGAACCCTGATTGTCCGCAGAGAACAGAGCTGTTGCAACAGCTGCAGTAAAAAATGGGGCACATGAGTGCAGAACAGTTAAGTACCTCAAACCGGGACTCCTGAGGGAGTGCTCTCAGATCTTCTTGTAATTGAAAGGTCTCAGTTCAGTTCAGGCCCAAGGTTTTACCAGGTTAAACTCCCACAGTACGGATTAGCAGTGAAACTGTATTGATCCTTTATGAGAAGCAGTTACCTCCCTGTCTCTTGAAAGAGGTCTTTCAAGAGGGACCTTCTCTGGAGAGGGGTTGCTTCTGCCTACTCCTAGAAGCAGGCTGGAAGGATCAGCCACACCACCATGAGTACAGGAGTAATTCAGCACAGAGCTATTGATAGCCCCAGGCACTGATGTCCTGTTAGTCCAGAGGGCTCAGCTTCAATCCAGTACTAGCTATAGCTGGTGCTAATCCTGCTACAGTCAAACTTTGAACCGCTGCATTGCCAACAGACCTCTCGTGGTCTAGAGTCTTGGACCCCTCTTGGTCTGGTTTATTGTGCGAGGTGTCTGAGATGCAGAGATCTTTAAGATGAGCAAGGACTTGGTCAGAGAGAATGGTAGGTGCATTGTCCTTGAAACAAGCTAGGAAGCCAGCAGATAAATCTGCCACAGCAGCTCTGACTGACTGTGACACTAGGAACTACTGTGCTAGGTCTGAATGGAGCTGTCTCTCCTCAGTGTCTGAGGGTCTTCAATTCCTTTCTTCCTAGGGGAAGAACTCCGCATGAAAAGTTCAACAGTATATACTCCAAGTCTTGTGAATCACTCACTCGTGGTCAAAGCCACTGTCATCTTTCAGTCGCTAACTGGCTTCCTAAACATACCTGCAGAAAGAGTCAGACTGCTGTATGGCAAACAAATGAGTTTTGACAGGAACCTGACAGCACTGCTCCCAGACACCAGGGAAGCCACAAGACAGGCTGCAGCGTGTGACTGGAGCAGCTCTAGTGCTGCGTCCACAGCTAGTGCAATGTCTGGCTGCTTTTGCAACCACTGACAAAGAACCAAGCCTGTAAGCTCCCACTAGCATCTGCTGAAGCTTCATATCCTAAAGGAAAAATGGATTTTTGCTTACATGTATCTTTAAGCATTTCAGCGGCAGAGAAGGCAAGGGTGTAGACACTCTCTCTAGCTAAAAACACGAAGCCATGTTTTTTCTTTATAAGAAAAAACTATCTACTGCTCCTTGACTTCCTGTCTAGGACAGCAGATGGAAAAGGATTTAGAAATCTTTACTTCCTTCAGTTCGTTCCTGGAAAGAAGTCTTTAGGACCAGTACTGTTTAATTCCTGATCAGGTTATTTCCAGAAGGTGAGGGGACCGTCTCAAACCCCAGTTCCAAAAGATCTGCAGAGGGCCTTGGGTTGTTCCAGGCCCTGAACACGGCAAAATGAACATCAGCAGACAGGGAAGAATTCTTTTTTTTCCTTTTTCCCCTTGTGCTTCACCTTGAAGCAGCTGTTCACAAAGCCAGAAAACTCCTCTGCCCCTCAGTGTATTCAATACAGCCTTGGCAAAGGGACTGCAGTCTGTCATCTCATGAATAGGGGAATTGTCTAATTCTCCAGCTATTCTTATTACCTCAGCCTGAGGGTCCCAGCTTTCCATAACTAATTCGTGAAATCACAGACTTTCCACTGTCCTTGAGCAGCAAATTGCTGCTCCTCATAGAACTGATGCTGGTGCCTGCTGTGGTGACACAGGTTCTCCCTGAGCGGCAATGGCACTGTGGCCGGCTGCTGACCCCAGCGCTCCTGTGCAGTTACCAGAGCTCCTCACCTTGCATTGCTGCGACTTAGAGCAGGGTGTTCTGAAAATAACGAAAGTTGGGAGGCACTGTGCAGTGGCTCAGGGCTGGCTGAACAGCTCTGACGCCTGGTCAGCGGGCTGGCAGCAGTAACACGATCCATCCCTGGCAGCAGAGGAGATCCGCACCCTGTTCCCGCAAGCCGGGGAGCTCCCTGCCTCCTTCCACATCATACCTCCCACAAAATCTAGGGATTTGCAGTGCTTCCCACCTGTCACTTCATTTCCCCCTCATTGCCACTTGTGTTCTCAGTCTACCTTCCCTCCATGTGCCCATGCATCTATTTTCTGCTCCTTCATTATTTTTCCTAGTATCAATGACCCTGCCAGCCCTGTCCATCTTCCCAAGACTTAGAGCTAAAGCTGTTCCTGTGCTGGCAGCTGATGATGGCTGCCAGGAACCAGCTGCTAGCGCTGCTGCAAACTGCAAAGCAGCTGGGAGCTGAGGCTGAGCTAATTACAAAGCAGGGACTGCAAAACTTGTGAAGATTCTGGCCAGAGGTGCCTAGGAGACAAATGGGCGCATCCTTTGAATGTTGGCAGGTGGCATGTGAGCAGGAAAGTCACCGAGCTGTGGACAGCTTTACAATCCTGGCTACAGAATGCTGCATGTGACGCTTCCTCATCTCACAAACACCCACGATGCTCTGCTGCCAAGCTGCTCTGGACAAGGAGAACGTGCTCACACACTGCAGTAGCAGCTGAGGAAACCTTAATGCTTCTTTCAAGGGCTAGATTCCTGCACAGCACAGGCAGGTAAGAGCTTTCTTCAGAGGCCAAGAAGTAGCTACAGTAGCACAGGCTGAGTCAGGATCATGGCAAGATGGAAAAAACCCCTAAGTTCTTCCTGTTTCTTCTGTGATATGGGATTTTATTTTTCCTAGATGTTTCAAAGGGTAACTGCATCAATCATAAATAAAAACTGGATTATGTCTTCTAGTAGTTCTTTACTTCTTCATGGTTCAAAACTGGCCCATACAGAAGCTGCAGAAGGAATCACCTTGGAAGTTAATGGTTTTGTAATCAGAACTTCCCTTTCAATTAGACATATTAGAGGGCTGTAAATACGATAATTCCATCAATACTATGGAACAGTCACGCTGTATTTGTATTTACATAAACAAGTGCTAATGTGCCATAGAGCTAATCTGATATGACAGTAATTGGCTGATGCCCAGCCATGGAGGCCCTGGAGCTACACTTGCTCTCTCTTCTCTGAAAGAACTGTCCTTTGAAACACTGGAAAGGAAACAAACTGTGATACCATATCTTGCCTGCCAGCAATGAATGACGCTTTTGGCAACTGCAGCAACGAGGTGTTTGGGGGGGAAGACTGTTTCATTTTGGGGGGATTGTATTTAAAGTGGAACTTGATCTCCTACAAACTTAAATATTAAGAAATCAGGACTTCTCGAACACCTTGCACCCAATGGATATTAAACACAGAAAAACCATTAAAACATTCAGTCTGCTCCTTTCCCTTCCCCCTGTGACTACATCATCACCTAGTCTGCAGTAGGCTTTGCTTACAGAGATGAGACTTAAGAAGCTTAAAACTTTGTAAATGCTTTGGGCAACCGTTGTTGTCTTGAGCAGTGCTCTACAGACAGGGCAGAAAGACTTAAACCTGAGACTGCAGCTGAGGTTCTCCAGTTAAAGGCCTTAAAGGGGATCAACATAAGCAACGCCTAAGGATGGGAACCAGATCTCAAACACAGCCCATCTCCTGTCTGGGCCATAAAAGCAAGTGGACAGACTCAAAAACAAGCTAGGGTCAGGAGTCTTCTGGGTTACAGTCACAATAGGAACCACTTACTTTGCTTTTGGAAATACGCCCTTCAAAGAGAGTCTGGGTTCTCTCTTTGTGAGGGAGGCTGTCAAAGAAGTCACAGCAGATATCCAGGCTTTCTGCATTTGGCTCATCAGCTCTGTGCATGCTTTGCTGTCTGGCTGTACGGTGTCTTGCCTAATGCACCCTCATCCATGATGGAGCTCTCGGGTTCCCCAGTACAAACCAAAGAACAATCAAAGATTTGTTTTAATCTGAAACCATTCTTCTCAACAGCATGGCACTAAAGGCGTATAATTTTTGGCGACGTGCAAGAGCAGTATCTCAAAATTCCAAAGCATACATGGCCTGTCGGTGCCCAAAACAGCTCCCAGAGTAGCCAGTGAAATTAAGAGATAATTTAATTAGAGGAGGTGGGTAAGAACACCCTAAACAGAGGATTTAGGATCTGTGAGACGATGGCTTAGGTTCTGGATTTGACTTAAATCTTTCTAGGTCTCTGATCTGCTCCGCCATTTGTGAAATGGGATCAATAAAACCTCCCCGATGTGCAGCCGGGCTCCCAGTCTTAACTGATGCGTGTGAAGCATTTTGATAGCCATGAATGAAACAAGCCAAGCCACCCAGCCTTACTATAATACCAACAAACAATGCAGAGTTGTATATAGCGCTTTTCAGTACCACAGTGACCAGGAAATGGGGGAAGGCAAAAGTGTAGATGCACCCTGCATTGCTTTGCTGCAGTGTAAATAAATATGGTAGGAGCAGGTTTTATAGCTTTCCCCCTGGGGAATTCTGTCATAGCTACTATTTTCAATAATGCAGTAAAACTTCTCTCTCTATGGAGTCAAATAGATTCCCTCGCTTATAGCTCAGGTCTCAAAACCTGTTACGAATTTGAGAAAATTCACAATAGTTGAAAACGTAATGAATCACATGGAAAGGAATTAAGCAATGACTCACTCGCACCCCACAGATTTAGAGGGCTAGGTGCTGCTCAGCCACCCCTTACAGCAATTAAACTCGGGCTAACACCACACCAGCGCACAATATTCCACCGTGCGAAGAACAAAAGCCTCTCGGCAGCTACACGGCTCTAAGCTGCCCATCTACAAAGTTGCCTCTGCGGCTGCTGCTGGATGACCCGGGGAGAAGAGGCCGGGAGGGCTGACCCGAAGCCCTGGGCAGCGGGGGCGGCAGCCCGCAGCCCGGCGGCAGAGCCCGTCAGCCCCGCTCTCCTGCCCAGCGGCAGCCAGCGCTAAGCGCCGCCGGGGGAGAGCCGGCGGACGCCGCGGGTGGGGGGCATGCGGGTCCCCCAGCAGCGAGCAGGTGTCAGCCGGGAAGGGTGTGGAAGGGTTTGGGAACCGTGCGTGCGTCCCCCCAACCGGCTTCCGCAGCACTGCCCGGGCCGGGCACCCGCGGTTGTAACCCGAAGGGCCCCGCCGGGGCGGGCGAGAGGGAGCTGCGGAACGAGACGCGGGGAACCAGCGGGCATCTGAAGGGCTGCGCCCGGCTCCGCTCCGTGTGCCGCCCCGGCAGCGGCAGGGAGGCCACCGCCAGCCCCGCAGCCCGCCCCGCCGCGCAGCCATTTGCCTTTGTTGCAGCCCCGCGCCCCGCAAGGTGCGGCGCCGGGCCGGGGCTGCGGCTGAGGACGGCGCCGGCGCCCCGGGTGGCTCTCCCCGGGGGAGAACGGCCCTCACAGCGCGGCGGAGGGGAGACGTCCTGTGGGAGCGGCTCCCGAAGGGGACCCACCCGCCGCCCGGCACCTACCTACCTGCGGAGCCGGCCCGGGACGCGCCGCCTCCCGCCTTTGTTGTGCATGCCCCGGCAGCGCCGAGCCGCCGGCTCCTCCGTCTGTCTGTCCGTCTGTCCGTGCGTCCGTCCGTCCGCCCCCTCCGCGCCCGCCGAGCCGCCGCCAGGCCCCGGCTTAGCCCGTCGCCACGGCAACGGCGGGCGCGTGCGGCGCGGGTGAGGTAACGGCCGCCGCGCGACGGCCGCGGGGCCCCGCCCGCCGGGTGGGGCGTGCGCGCGGCTGAG